>ML786029.1:0-49643 GCA_009831015.1 Picea engelmannii | reverse complement strand
TATAATGCAGGTAAACTTAAAAATCTCAACCTTGATCAATCTAATACTTTGAATAGAGTCAACTTACAACTTTAACTTTGACCAAAGGTTAGTATGATAGTCATAACTTCAATAGATCAAAATACAACTAGATGTTCATAAGATCACAATAATGCCATAACAGCTAGAGGCATATCAAAACAATCAAACCTGAAGTGCGTTGTTCCTATGAATGTGTTGTATATGTCTATATTTACAATTGTTGTTTGGAAAAAAGATCCCATCTCTTGTAAATACCCTTAAGATAATGATATAGTTTAAACATATACAAGTACATACCTCTGGCAACAACGACAAACAATGACAAACCCTAAAACTTCAAAGTTCTCCAACTTGCAATCTAAAGGTAGTTGGAGATGTGCTAGGGTAAGGCGCACTAGGATAACCAAATATTAGGTCCAACATTTCACAGAAACTTCACTGGTCCAAAGGAACTGTAACTGGTACTGTAAGTGGTGCTGCAACTGGCACTACAACTGGTGCTGCAACTGGCACTACAACTGGTGCTGCAACTGGCACTACAACTGACACGAAGGAACTGGCACTGCAATTTCAACTAGTACTGTAAATGCAACTGACATAAAGGAATTGTCACTGCAACTGCAACCGGTACTGCAATTGCAGCTGGCACTGCAGACCTGGGGTTTTATGAGGAAAACCTAATTTCTCAACTTCAGAAATTTGCAGATTTGATCCGGGGAAAAGATGTGCCCTACTTAGGAGACCTTCTTGATGGGTTCAGTAAGTACTCAATGAGCTTGACAATGGGGGAAACCAAGCATCTTACTTCAAACTGTTAGACTGTTACAAAGGAAACTAGCTCCGATACCGTGTTAAAATTTTGGTATGCTTGTTTAACCATAGACAATGCCACATCATTGTCACCTAACCATAGGCATTCACATATTCCAACCCTGAGCACACTAAAATTTACTCAGAATAATTTTGGCAAGCCTACTCTAGAACCAATAGATAAACCCTAGCCACAACTGCTACAACAACAACACAATAACCATACAAGAAGAACATACATTTTCTCCAAGAGAAGTGCACAAGAGAAATACTCACAACTGCTACACCAATCTTCTAGACTTGCGCCCCTTCCATCTGTAGTTGTTGCTCCCAAACTTGCACACCTCTAGTTGCAACTGTAGTCTTCTAGACTTTCACACTTGATAAGTGAGTGTGTACAAATGAACTAGGCAACTGCCTATTTATACTAAATTGTCCAGTTAACTAGGGTTGACTTCTCCTTTTCGATGTGTCTATTACTTTAATATTATTTCTCTTGAGGCCGACTTCTCTCCTAGGGTTTTCTAACATCTGTTTAATGGTTCACTTGCTTCTGGAATATTATATTCTAAGTCAAAGTTTATACATAGAGGTTAATACCTCCCGCAACTACCAAAACATCAATATTGTCACCACCATAATGCCTCCCTTGATTAAAGTTATTGCAGACCACATAAATGAAACCATGGTGCCTAGTTCTATTAATATTCATCCAATTATCCCTGTATTTGCCCCAATTACTCTTCCTACCGAATGGAACCCAAAATATATCTCACTGGAAAATGACAGACAAGACGAGCCACCGTAAAGACTCATTACTTAAAATTTCTCATCTGGAAAGGAAGTAATATGATTATCTTGGTCTCCTAGCTTGGATAGTACATTAGGGCCCTCTTCTGCAATGTATATTCTTAGATCTCAGTCTTCCATATTCACAAGCATAAGTGGATCTTGTCATCACCAAGGAAGACAAGTAGATTGTACAGAATGCAGAAGACAAATTGTCAATATTTGGCGAGAACATCTAAGCCACCATTGAAAGCATGTTGTAGATAATATTGTACATACAACTATTATTCATCCAACCAACAAACCACTATTTGATTGTAAATATTACACATAGTCCTCTAAATTATAACTAAAAATGATTAGACCATGTTTTCCAAGAGACAAAGAAAATGGTACAAGTCCCAAAAAGATAAATGATAGAGGATTGCCTCCTAATAACAGACAACTAACCATCATTGATCAGGATGTAACTACAAAAATGTAGTTCTTATTATATAAAAATAGTTAGATTGAAATTATACCTACATAGCAAAAACATATGAATCATTCCAACTACCAGATAACCTGTTTGCATCAAAACGTAGATGACATTGCCAAGGATGTCCTGATAATGAAAGAGCATATCTCTAAAATACATTATAGGTTATCTAAAAAAGGAGACTCTTCTAGTCAAAGCAGTACAAAATATCTTCTCTTAGCTTGCATCTCTGGAATAGACCAATTAGAAGAAGTTATGAATGAAGTAAGAGAGCATGCAGAAATCGAAAAAATCATCATGGATGCTTGTGTAAATAATAAAGAATCCAAGTAGCTTAAGAAACATTCTAGGTTCATTTCTTAACCTCTCCGCAACTAGTTTAGAGAAACTTTTTACTTTGGCTGCTCTAGGAAAAATAAGAAGATGTTTTCAAAATCTGCAAATTGTGATTATTCCAAAGAAGAAAAATATTATGGATTCAAGAAATATTGTAAACCTTTCAAAATATAGAATAAAAGGATGTGTTTCAAAAGATGGCCCTCTGCTATAAATTCTAGCAAATGCTACATCTGTCATAAATCTGGCCACTAGGCTAACAATTCTCCTTCTTGGAACAACAAGATAGGTATAAAGATTCTTGAATTATTTTCAAATTATTTGGACAATGGAAATTGGGATCAAAGTTATAATTATGATCTAGATGTTGTATATTCTTTAGAATACTCCTCCTCTGATACTTCCCCACTTTACCCTCCTACTCCCTCTAATTATTTTGATTCATAATTTGTTAGGTACCAGATCTATTATATTAAGCAAAAAATGGAAATAGTGTAGAAAATACCAGTGGAACAATAAAATGTAGAGAAACACAACCAAAAAGAATACCTTTATTGATAAGAAGCAATGTTCACTTGCCTCTTCAAGGGGGAAACCTCCATCAAAGCAACACTTTATTACAATAATTCTCAAGACAAAGATTTATCATGCCTTCTACTCTTATTTATACTAATTCTATCTTCTAAAGAACAATCCAGAGGAAAATCTTTCTAGAAGTGGAAGGTTCTATGAGGTCTTCTTACATTGACTTGTTCACATTTATTAAATATGGCTTATTAACTAATGTCGACCTTTATTACATGGAAACTATATTATTCTACCTACATGAGGGGTTAGGGAGGTTAGGTCCCTAACATTCCCTCCCCCTTGAAGAACAACCTTGTTCTTAAGGCTTCAGATGAGGAAATTGTTGCAAAATGGTGGTTGGCTCCTAGGTGGCATCTTCTTGAGTTGTATCTTTCCATTGAAATAACACTTCCTTGATGGTGCACTAACAGAGGCGACACTCTCGTTGGTCCAAGACTGCTTGTGGTTGAAACCAAATGAAACCTTCTTCATCCAAATCAGGGAGACTGGTTTGAGTGTGGCACTTAGCTCCCATCACTTTCTTTAAGCATGAGACATGAAAAATAGGATGGATCTTAGAATGACTGGGCAGAGCTAACTAGTAGGCCACATGCCCCACTCACTCGAGAATGGTATAAGGACAATAAATTTGGGATCAAGTTTATGACAATGTTCATCTTTGAGTGAAGTCTGCTTATAAGGTTGTAGACGAAGAAACACTTGGTCCCCTTCAACAAATTGACGTTCATAATGACCTTTATCTGCTTGTTACTTCATACGATTTTGAGCCATGACCAATTTTTCTTCGAGGGCGTGGAGAATGGCCTCTCAGACTGTAAGATGTTTTTCAACCTCCTGAACCTTCGAGACACCTAGCATGTATGAGAGAACCGACAGTGGTTTTTTTTCCATAGACTACTTCAAAAGGAGTCATGTGAGTAGTTGTATGGTACGAGGTGTTGGACCACCACTTTGCTAGGGGTAACCATTGAGCTCATTGATTTTATCTATCTGATGCAAAACACCGTACATATGTTTGCAAAAACTTGTTGACAACTTCAGTTTGGCCATTAGTTTGGGGATGATAGGTGGTGCTAAGATGCAACTGGGTTCCCTAGAGCCTAAACAATTCTTGCCAAAAGTTACTGGTGAAAGTTGGATCTCTGTCAGAGATAATAGAATGGTGCATGCCATGAATTTTGAAGATATTATCCATGAAAAATTGAGCCACTATGGATGTTGTGAATGGGTGTTGAAGAGCACAGAAATGAGCATATTTGGAAAGATGATCAACTACCACCATGATGACTGACTTATTTCCCAATTTAGGTAAGCCAATAATGAAATCCATAGGAATATCCCTCCAAATAGTAGGGGGAATCAGAAGTGGTTAGAGTGTGTCAGGGGCTTTGATTGTTTCTCTCTTTTTATGTTGATAGACATCACATTCAGCCACAAATGTGCGAACATCCCGCTTCATACCATCCCAAAAAAAAGAGCATTTGACCCTTTCATATGTTTTGGTAAAATATGAATGCCTAGCTGTGGGTAAAGCATGCAAAAGCTCAACAAGCACTATGGATTTAAGTTGCAACCATTTTCTCAAATACGGATGACCTTTGTAGAGAATCTCTTCATTATGCAAAGAGTACCCTGGAGAAGATGGAGAATGGTGTTGCAATTGTTGGATCAAGCGAGAGAGTTTGGGGTATTGCATCCATTCCTGGCGAACAACTTGGAGCCAATCTCATATAAGGAAGGAGAGGGAAAAGAGAGACACTTCTTATTCATACTTATTAGAAAGAGTGTCAACAACCACATTTTCTTTTCCCTTCCTGTAAATGATCTCATAATCATATCCAAATAGCTTGGCCACCCATTTTTTTTCTCTGAGGATGAAATTTGTTGTTCCAGAAAATACTTGAGGCTCTAATGATCAGTTTTAATTTGGAAGTGTTGCCCCAGTAGATAAGGATGTCAGAGATCCACGACATGCATAATAGCCAACATTTCCTTTTCATAAGTTGGTTGGCCCAAATGTCTCTCCGAAATTTGTTTTCTAGTGTAGGCCAAAGGTCTGCCATCTTGCATGACGACTACCCCAATTGCTTTCCCTGAAGCATCACATTCCAGGAAAAAAGTCTTTGTGAAGTCGGGAAGATCCATGAATGGAGTTGTGCACATAGCCTCTTTCAAGGCATGGAAGGATTTATCAACAACTAGAGTCCAAGTGAAAGCATTCCTTTTAAGGAGAGCAATAAGAGGTGCGGCAATTTTTCCATTATTATGAACAAACTTGCAATAATACCTTGTTAAAACTAGGAAACCACACAATCTCTTAAGATTTTTAGGGCAAGGCTAATCCTTCATAGCTTCAATTTTCTCAGGATCCACCCATACACCATCCTTGCCGAAAATATGACCTAGGTACTCCACTTCAAAGGCTCCAAAAGACACATTTAGACTGTTTGAGGAAAAGTTTGTGCTGAGAGTAGATGGAGAACTTGATCCACATGGGAAATATGGGATTCCCAAGTTTTACTATAGATGAGAATATTATCAAAGAAAAATAAGAGAAAATGATGAAGGAACAGATGAACGACACGATTCATGAGACTTTGGAAAGTGGAGGGAGCATTACACGGGCCAAAGGGCATAACCAAGAACTCATAGTGACCCTTATGAGTTCTAAAGGAAGTCTTGGGAATGTATTCCTCTTTCATATGTATTTGGTGGTAGCTAAAATGGAGATCAATTTTAGTAAAGTATTGAGCACCACTCAACTCATCCAACAGGTCATCAATGATAGGAATGAAAAAATTGTCTTTGATGGTGAGTTTGTTGATGGTGTGAAAGTAGGGGCACATACACTAAGTGCCTTCTTTCTTGAGTACCATGACCACATGGGAGGAATAGGTGCTTGTACTAGGACGAATAACACCTACTTCGAGCAATTCTTGAACAATTTTCTCAATTTCATTCTTATGGGAAAAGGGATGACGATAAGGGCGAACATTGGGAGGGAGGCTACCTGGTACTAGAGGAATGGAATGATCATGAACACCATGGGAAGGCAGAAGTCCATGGGGAGTGGAAAAAATGACTTGGTGTTTGTAGAGGATAGATTGGAGGTCAAGATGCATAGAGGGTGTCTCAACTACTTGAATGGAATGGAGTTGGGCAATAATTCATGAATGACCTTTTTTGAGGAGATTTTCCATTTGATCGAAACTAATGATATCAAGGGATATTGTTGTGATGCCTTGAAACTTATATTGTTTTCCTTCCTATTGGAATTGCATGGTTAATTCCTTCAAATCCATGAGGATGGGTCCCAAAGTGCGTAACCATTAAGTAATGAGACAATTTCACAAACACCCATGTCGATAGAAAACATATGAGATTTCAGGTGGTACTGACCAATTTGTAGGCTCATAGTTTCACAACGCCCACCACATTTCATGGAACTGCCATTGGCAATCATGATTTGAAAATTGTTGACAGCATGGATAATAATAATCAGAGATGATTTTAGGGGCTAAATTTCGTTCATGGGCTAATTTTCCATGGCTTTTTCAAAAACGAGATTCGCTATTTTAAAAAATATTCGCCCAAATTCTATAGGATAAAATTATTTTACCTTAAAAATCACCAAAATTTTATAAAAACTATGTAAAATACTTAGAAATTAGAATATTTTTACAAAAATATCGCCAAACATTTATAGTTGACATATGAATGATTAGTAAGATTCGCCAAGGTTTCTACATTTAAAAATAAATTTCCATTCTTAAAATCATCCCTGATGGATATAACAATTGATTTCTTGGGTAGTGCGATGATGAATAAAATTATGGGTGTTGCCACTGTCAATGAGGATGATGACCTTCATGTGCTTAATGTAGCCAATGAGCTTGAGGGTTTGGGGAACATAGAAGTCAGTAAGGGAATACAGGGAAATCAATGGTTCAACTTTTGGTGGATTAGAGGGTGGAGTAGGAGCATCGGTTGGGGGTAGGTCTTCCACTGGGGAAACTTTGTCCTCCTCGTCAGCAATATCCTCATAAATGGCCATAAAATTTTTATGTTTCTTACACTTGTGTCTGGGAAAACATTTTTTCATCACAATTATAGAAAAGACCCTTGAGTTGGTGTTCAACCGTTTCTTCCCAAGTTAATTTCTGGATCTTCAGAGGAGTGGCAGGAGGGGTAGGATTGGTTGGTCGAGTGTGAGGAATAAAGGAGGGTTTTCAGTTCTAGGAAAAAACAATCTGTTGGGATTACTTGCTTCATTGGGTAGCTTCCAACCAAGTTTGAGGGAGTGCCATTAGGACCTAGGCAAAAATTTCATCCTTGAGGCCACTGATAAAGCATTCCCTGAAGAAGGCATCTAACATACCATCCATTCAGAAAGCCAAGTGCTCAAAGGAATATATAAAGTCTTCCATTGTGCCAGATTGTTTCAACTTGGTCAAACGACCTAGATAGTGGGTGTCAATGTCAAAGCATTCATAAATCTATGTAACAAACAATGTCCAAGCAACATACCCTTGGCGTGTATTTCTATGCCATTGCCGCCATTGCCAACTTTCAGGATCCAAATAGAGGACACCATAACGAAGTTTGGCCAAATCATCAGTAATGCCATGCAAGGAGAAATAATGTTCCATTTTAGTGACCCATCCTGCAGGATCTAAGCCATCAAATTTGTTCACCTCAACTCTGGAAAGATGGGGGTCATGATGAAGGGAGTTGGAATGAAAGGCCATATTATGGGAAGAGTCCTCACCTTCATAGTGTGAAGGTTCTTCAAAGGAGTGAGAGCCATGGGACTACTTTAACCATTGGTTGAGAGCAACGGTGAGGGAGGCCAATTCACCCTTAACTTCTACAAATTTGCTCGTAACTTTGGCCTCGAAGGTTGCCAATTTAGAATCGGTGGAAGAAATTTCAGAAGTCACTCTCTGGATGTTCTCCCTATGTTGTTTCGATTCTTTTTGCAGGTGAAGGAGTTCTTGGTTGCGGGTGGTGGCCATTTGGGAATGAGGGGTGTCAGGGAGGGGAAGTGGGTCCATAGAAAAAATATAGAAAAATGATATATATGACAATGATCAGGTTGAAAAGAGGAATGCAACCGGATATGTGTCGAATAAGGGTGTTGAGAAGGGTGGGGGGTCCATGGAAAAGAATTTTCTTAGAAGTGATAAGTACCACAACGATTAGGGCAAAGAGAGAAACCCAACATGATAGGTCCCAAACAAGGGTGCTGACGTGACCACTATACTCTTTTATTTTTATTTTTTTACTTTTGCAGAGTTATACTCCGACAGGAATACTGCAGTAACGAATTTCCCAAATTGTTAACAAGAGAAATTCTATCGGAATCCCGCAACCATAATGCATGAGGAAAGGTTGCGCTGTAATAGATCTTGTATGTTTATTTTCTATTCCATTTCTTCCCAGGGGTTAGGGTTTACAGGGTTCCTACAGACAAGGGTTTACCTTGTGCTATAGCTCTCTAATATACATGTGGGGTCAAACAACTAAGGAGGCTCGACTGTACCCTTAGTTGTACTACCCGATTACCTAGGTACTAGAGAGTATCTTCCTGAGTGACGTTCTAGGTGTCACTATCACAGTCAGGTGGCCAATCAACTAATCTAGAGCTGGTTTTAGGAGACATAGGGGACTCCTGATACACCTACCGGTACATGGGAGTGATAGTCATGCACATATTTTTTCTGATGCGATACTACTCGAGGGGTACCAATAAGGGTTACAGAGGTTTCCAACAAGGTGAAACGTTTGTTTCTAGGAAACCTTGTGAAACCTTCTGTATTTCCTGCGTGTAGTCTTCCCCACCGCAGTTTTACCCGCTGAGCGAAATATCTATGTGCTTTAAAGACGCCAACAATACACATCTCTACCCTAAAAAAAGATTCCCATAGTTTCCTCAAAGGAAAGTGCTATGATACCACTTGTTAGGTACCATATCTATTATATTAAGCAAAAAACTAAAATATTGTAGAAAATACAAGTGGGACAATAAAATGTAGAGAACCACAACAAAAAAGAATACCGTTATTGATAGAAAGCAATGTTCACTTGCCTCTTTGAGGGGGAAACATCCAGCAGAGCAACGCTCTATTACAATAATTCTCAAGACAAATATTTCTCATGCCTCCTACTCTTATTTATACTAATTCTATCTTCTAAATAACATTCTAGAGGGAGATCTTTCTAGAAGCAGAAGCTTCTATGGGGTCTTCTTACATTGACTTGTTCACATTTATTAAATAGGCCTTATTAACTTATTTCAACATTTATTACATGGAAAATATATTATTCTACCTATGTGAGGGGTTAGGGAGGTTAGGTCCCTAACATAATTAGATCTAGATTATCTCTGCTTAATCATGATTTCTGCCACTTCTTCCCAAATTGATACCTCTCTGGAAGACCCGTGTCTCCAACTTTCCCAGAATCTTTCCTAGGATATGCACCTTAAACACAACCTTCACTCTCGTATAGCCTCCCTTCACAACTAGTCACACCATGAAAACATGGTGAGTCCTTTCTCCCCTTTAGTTCCTCTATCTCTTCTCCTACCCCCTGAAAATCCATCAGCTTCATCTTCTACCTCTACATTTACTCCCAAATATTTTTTTCCTAAGCACCAACATAAAAAACAAAAGATTGTCTCTCGACATGATCAAAAGAAACATCAAAGACAACATGAGATTGAGAAATCACAACAATAAATAATATCAAATAAAGATGCAATCAGGAGAATTGTTGAAGAATTGATCAAAGAAAAAGAAAAGTTACAGATTTTGCAATTGGAACTTGAAGCCTCATCAGATGAAGACTTGGGAAAGATCATGGAAGAAGAAGAAGTTCTAGAAGACAAAAAACACAAAGAGACAGAACCGCTTCATCGAGGTATCACATTTCATTCACTTATTATCAAAGAAATAAAATCTATAACTGAGAGAGTGATCATCCTTATAGAAATCAAAGTTAAATGCTATAAGGGATATACTCTAGATGCTCAAGTCGACATAGGTGCAATGTTGTCCTATGCCAATTTTGGATCCATCCCCTGCTATTATTGGGAAAATGTAATAACCAGAGTTAGTGCTAATGGAGAACTCCATCCTATTAATAAATTTTCTCCTAACTTCCCAATCTACATCAATGGAGTAGAATGCCAATTATATTTTTATGAATACAACACATGACTTGATGTTTTCCTTGGTTAGGATTTTGTAATCTTCCTTTCACTTGAGGAGAAGACCAAGTATCAATGAAAATAAAGGATGTTCTTACTAAAGTTCTCATAAAAAAACTTTTTAAATCATAATCCCAGACTCAACAATCTGTGTAGATGAGCTCAAAGATTCCATATAAAAATTGCAAAAAAATAAAAATATTGTCAAAAATGCAAACCTTCATGTAGAACTAGTACTAGAACCCATGGTACAGAAGTTGAAAAGCCAATGCACAACTGATATCCCTAATGCTTTCTAGTACAGAGAACACTATTTTATGGATCGACCATATAATGAAGACTTCAAGGATATGCCACAAAAAGTTGCAACAATTTCCATGTCTCCAAAAGAGAAAGAATATTGCAAGAAAGAAATCCTAGACCCTCTGGAGAAGAAGTTGATAGAGAAGAGTCGAAGCCCCTGGGCTAGTCCTACCTTCTATGTCAACAAGAATTCAGAGTAGAAACGAGGAAATCCTAGATTAGTAATAAATTTCAAGAAGCTAAACAAAGCTCCACTTCCACTTAGGTATCATGTTTCTAATAAATAAATTTTATTAAGGAAAATTAATAACTGTAATGTTTTCAACAAATTTGATCTCAAGAGTGGCTTATGGAAAATAGGAATAAAACCAGAAGACAGATTTAAAACTGGGTTTGTTGTGCCATATGGCCAATACTGGTGAAGAGTCATGCCTTTTGGCATGAAGAATGCTCCATCTGAATTCCATAAATGGATGGAAGATATTTTTGATGATCTAGATTTTATAATTGTATATATTGACAATTTGTTAGTTTGTTCAAAAGATTTAAAAGAAAATGCAGAGCATCTGGAGAAATTTTATCAGAAAGTGTTTTAGCATGACCTTGTGCTACCATACAAGAAGATGGAGATACAAAAGACCAAGATATGATTTCTTGGTCTTATCATTGTAGAAGACAAGATAGAACTTCAACAACATGTCTTGACCAAATGAACATCCTTTCCTGGTGAGCTTAAAGATAGAAAATAGTTGCATAGATTCCTTGGAGCTCTGAATTATATCAGGTATTTTTATAAAGGTCAAGTTGAAGATGTAGCCTGCCTATACAAAATATTGAAGAAAGACAACATACCATGGACAAATCAAATGATAACAACTATTTGAATGATAAAGGATAAGGTTAAATCTCTACCATAGGTTAACGTTAATAATATCTTAAAACCTAATTTGAAATTGATGTGGAGTACTCTAATCATCTATAACTATAGGTTAACGTTAACAATATCTTAAAATCACAATTAACCTAATGATAACCCCTCTCCTTTTCACCCTCTTTTATCCTACTCTAAGGTTTCTCGATTTGGCCCTAAAACCAAGTGGTGACTCCACTCTCAAGTGGTCTTCCATCCTTGTCCTCACACTATGTGTGGTAGCATGAATGTGTTCGAAAAACTTTGGAAAAAACAAGAGTTAAGAGGTGACATAGTCCCTACCTTTGTCGATAATGCAATTTTCAAGGAGCTAAAGTGATCCATTTATCCATGCATGTCACTAAGAAAGGAATTCAAGTAAGGCATTTTTAGTAGATTTTGTAATGTTCTTTCTTTAAGCATACTTTCTTAATTTTCCTTTGCTCCTAAGTTTGTTGAGTAGCCATGTTTGTCCTTGAATCAAGCATAAATCCCAAGCAAATATATCTTTTCTCATAGACATACCCCTTTATTCTTCACAACATCTCCTTGCATTGGCTCGTTGATTTAACACTTGGCTTGGGATTTGATTTCTATTTGCTCTTTGGTAAAGTAGCTCATTGCTCAACATTTTAGTCCATCCTTTGCTTGGTACTTAGTGACTATCTTCATTCTCATATTCGCCAAGCACTAGGTCATTTTTCTTGACTTCACATTCCTTTGCTTGTTTCCTCCTTTACATGTAGTTTCTTTGCTCATCATCAATTTTTTTCTGCAACTACCTTTGCTCACTACTCTGTGAACCTTTGTGTTCGCTACTTGATACATTATATCTCTCTTTTTCCTTCGACTTAGAACATTTCTTCTTCCATTGCCAAAGAAAGGTCTTGAGCATGGATTCCTTCATTTGTCGAGATGATACATAAGAAAATTTACATCATTTGTTATGGTTTCTTTGCTCGAAGATGCACCCTTATAAGCTCGGTGATAAGGTTATTCCTTCGCTCGACACTTGCTTCTCTTTGCTCAAGACTTGATGTTGCTTAGTCTTCTTATGTTTTCAAACATATGGAGACTGGGCAAGTTGACTTTTGCTCGATGGCCCTTTCCCTATGGACATTTCTTTCCTCCATTTGCTCAATAGAGTGGGAACTCTTTTGTTAGATATTTTTTGTTTGTTTGACAATGAAATGTTTCTTATATTTACAAAGAAATATTTATAGTGACATCCATGTAGGGTTTTGAGGCCCAGTCTCCATGTTAATACAAGCCCAATCACACTGTTGTTGATAGACCACACTCTCGTGGACTCTTTGCTAGACACTTGATCACCGACCTTCCTTTCTTCCTAACTAAGCACACAATCATTTGAATTCATTGAATAAGATGTTGAGCAAAGACTCTTTATTCGATGATATATTGGATCTCTTAGCAATTTACAATACAATTTGGGAGATGCATAACTTCCATGCCTAACATTGATGTGACACATGGCATAAGTTGATTCAATATAACATTTTAGAAAATAAAAATAAAAATTTAAGAGTTAATACAAAGCAATAATTAAAATATATACATACACAATAGTATAGTTCCATCTTAACTAGGGATTTTTAAGCACCAATATATTTGCATCTCAATTTCTTTTTGATTCAATGCTTATTAAATCCAAAGTAAATATGGATTAGAGTATATAAAAGTGTTATTTAAAAAAATATACTA
The DNA here is from genome assembly GCA_009831015.1 of Picea engelmannii. Lineage (NCBI taxonomy): Eukaryota > Viridiplantae > Streptophyta > Pinopsida > Pinales > Pinaceae > Picea > Picea engelmannii. Next base: position 36,476 of record ML786029.1, on the reverse strand, counting down.
TTACATAATTATTAATATAAAGAAAAAATAACTCACATATATAAAGTATTACACTTTTTAAAGATATTGTAAATGTGTATATAATTTTTAAAAATATTTTTCTTTTCCAATCAAAAGTTAGACATCCCTTTACATCTTGGTCTACAATCACCTAGTGACGACTCATCAACAAATTTTTAGGGGACTGTATCCTTTAACAACAAATCCAAGATCACACAAATTAACTACCACTTTGCTAAACAAACCCTGAACTAGTGCAAGTATTTAGAGTGCTAGCATTTTGACTTGAACATGAAACCTCTCAAGATTGAGAAGACCTCTCAAAGTCACAAAGAATCTCAAGAAGAATATTTTAACTAACTCACGTACAAGCCTAAGCGGTATATAAGAAGTTACTAAATCAAAATTGAGCTTTATCCACTCACCCCATATGAAATCCAAGTGATTTTAGGATTGTTATCGAAAAAATCCACTATCGTGGTATTTCTTAAAATGATAATTCGCATATTTTTTATTAAAAAAATATGTGTGTTTGAAGATTAAGATACATCCTCTTTTATATATGGTCCAAAATTTTGTATTTGATTAGAAGTTATGATTTTTAAATTATGTACATTTTTCACTAAATTTTAATAGTGAAAGGGTGTTTTGTTTGTTAAATAAAAAAGTTTCATATAATAGTAATAGTAATAATTTATTTTTAAGTTCATATCAAGTTATACCAATTTGATGTATAAAACCTTTTATTTGGGAAACAAGAGACCAATTTGATCTTTAACTTGACAGTGATCTTAAACTTAAATTATTATTATTATTATTTTATTAAAAAATTGCTGTGTATTTTGGAGTAAGGGTTTGTGTTTTGTTGGGTCGACGATTCCATGTGGATGACACGGCCGAAAAACAAGTTAGGGTTAGTGTTAGGGTTCTGGTCGATAAGAACGACGGCCGAAAAACAACTTAGGGTTAGGGTTAGATCGACACGACCGAAATTGCAATTTATTCATTTCATGGGGTTCCAGTTTCCACTGTATTTATCTGTTTTGGCATCTGCTATATCTATTTGGGATTGTATCGTCTGTGTATGCATCTGGTGGAGTTCCTTCCGTGAAGTTGTTTACAGTTTTGATCCGGGTCTCCTGAGATAAGTGCAGTTGTTCACTTGGTTTTGTTGGTTTCGTTAGCGAAAATTTCGGTTGGGGAAGGTCAAAGCCCCTTTGCAGAGCGAACTAGCCGGTCTGTTGGCGATGGCTTAGTTTGCTTTTGAGAGGTGGCAATATCGATGAAGCAAATCTCCGTGCTCTTTCGATTCTCAATTCGTAACGTGCCTCGAACACTTTGCTACATTTCCCGCTGCTCTCCCAGATTTTTATCTGTTATTTAGCTTTACCTTTCTTGTTTGGTATTTAGGTTTTTGGCAAGTTTTAATTTAATATAGAGTGCTTTAGTAATCAACTATTGCTTACGGCCTTGTTTAAGAATGATAGTTGTAACCAATGGTAATTTTTAATTATGTTTTTTTTTTTTTTTTTCGCTTAAGTGTTTTGGATGTTTTGATTGATTGATTGATTTTAATGATGTTTACTAAGCTGAACAGCTTAAGGGACCAGAGAATAATAGGTTTAACTCATTTTCACTCTTTTCGATGTTAGATCTTATGCTGTGCATCTTGATTAGAAGAGTAACAATCTGGTTGATCTTATCCTTTTCAAATAGTTGGTGCATTTTGTCAACCTTTAGTTATTTTCATACCTTTTCGATGTCGGATCTTCTGCTGTGAATCTTGACTACAAGCTGTGAATGTTGACTACAATATTAACAATCTGGTTGATCTTATCCTCGTCAAATAGCTGGTGCATGTTGTCGACCTTTAAGCTATTTTCATACCGACTGTCAATATCCTTGTAGGCTTCACACTGTGACAAAGTACCACTGTCTCCACCACACCCTTATTGCAGAATGCAAGTTCTCTACTCCTAAACTTTCTTGGTTACCCTGCACCTATGGTTAGCCTCCACCTATGAATCTCGCCTCCAATGTGCTATGGGTCTCGCATCTAAAGTGATGTGAACCCATCCTCAGCTAACATGTATATCTGTAACCTGACTTATTTTAAATTTATGTGACATTTGATAAATTACAATGGAAAATTTTTGAAACGGATCTTTCGTACTGAGATATCAATTGATCTGTGACCGTGTTTTGTTTTTTGCTATACGATATACAGTGTGGAATCTCTTAATCTATACTCTGCTTTTTGCAGCAGGGAGAGAGATTGGTATGTTCTGAATAGGATTTTTTGCCGAAATGTTTTACCTTCATTTTATCTGAAAGAGTTGGATGGCTTCGGTTAAGGCTAGACTGCTATCTAAAAGTGCTTGCAATACCACATGATAATTTTCTCGGAAGGGCACACAAATAGCCTCATTGGTGAATGAGGACTTATTTTTCAGGAAAGATAAAGTGCCAAACCTAGTAACAAAGTTTTAAAATGGGCCAAACCTAGTAACAAAGTTACATGGTTATTAACATTGGGCTACAACCCTAATTTTTTTTTATCAAATTAGCGCATGTCCTCAACATTGGGCTACAACTAACTTTTTTTTTTTTATCAAATTAGTGTTTGCAAATTATACACAGGAAATAGTTCTTCAAAACTATAATGAAGACCTTGCCAAGCTTAAAGTATAGTATCTCAAGTATCAGAGTTAGCCAATTTATATTTTTCTAATAAGATAAAAAGAGATATGCGTGCCTTTTATCCAACGCTTAAATCTACATGTCTGTTCCTTTTTGGAACTTCTGCTTTCTTTCTGGCCCTTTTTGGCTCTGCTTTTAAAGTCATGAAAGGTTGTTCCAAATTTTAAATTTCTTTTAATAAATTCAACTGTATTCTTTTTTTTATGTACACATATGCTGAAATGTTATTTTTCCATAAAAAATGGCAGCATGCCCTTTATGCTGGGTTGAAAACTTTTAAGAATATATTCTGACTTTATTAAAAAACTTTTTTGTTTAGAGAGTAACTTGACTTTTTTTTTCAAAAGAAAAATATCTCAAAATTATATTAAAATATTTTCATTTACAACGCAGATCCACACCAAAGGGAGGTCCCGAACTTTCTGTTACTGCCAAAAACAGCCCCAAAAACAAGAGAAAACTAAGCTGAAATCCAGAAACTTTTCAAGTCACATTAATCTTGAAAAGAGCTGCTGAGAAGTGGAAGAGCAGTCCTAACTTTAAAACACCTCTTTACAAATATAAGACCCTACACAAACTCTTCTAAGTTTGGTCTTCAAAGATGTTTAGAAAGGAGTGAGCTTTATTTTCCATTTTCCCAATGGAAAACTGATAGTCTACCTTTCGTTTCTTTTTGTGCCCTCTTTGACAGAAGATCAGCCTCCTTATTATGTTCCCTGTAGATATGCTGAAAGCTGATATCTCTGAAATTACTTGTCAGATCCAAAAAATTTAATTTCCAGCCTTCGATATTCACTGAGTTGAGCTGGCCCTGCTGCTTTATCCAATCGATGATCACTTTTGAGTCACCCAAAATTTTTATTTTATCTATCGACCAGAGCGTAGCCAAAAGGAGCATCGCTCGCAAACCCAAGAGCTCTGCCTTGGTGTTGGTACCAGCCCCGCAATTAAGAAACCATTTTGTAATTTTTGAAGAATGCGCCTTGAAAATGCCCCCTACTCCACAACACTCACCATTTGCTAGAGCGCCTCCATCGAAGCAAGCAAGAGTGTATAGCCTTCTTCCAGAATAATGTCGCATACTTTGTTTGGTAGAAACTTTGGTATTGCTGGCTTCCAAGTGAAGGCACTTGAAATTCTATGCACCATTGTTCGGTGGGACGGAGTGCGCTCCTCAAAAAGGACCTTATTCCTCTCGATCCAGATATGTCAGCAGGTGGTTGTTGCCAGGCTTGCTGGAGTCGAATTGTCTTTCAACCAATTCTTAAAACACTCGAAAACCGAGTTGGCTATCCACTGAAAATTATAATTATACATAACATATAAGTGATGCCACACCGACTTCGTGAAAGAACAATGAATCAGGAGATGGTCAATGTTTTTTGAACTGTTGTTGCATAGTTTGCATATCCCCAGACCGTGCCATCCTTTCCTCTGCAAAGAATCCCAAGTAAGAACTGTCCTTTGCTGCCAGCCAAACGAATAATTTAAGTTTGAGTTGTATCAGTCATTTCCAAAGGAGTTTAAACCACAAATTGTCTATCTGTAAATCTAAAGACTTTAAAAGTGCTAGATATAAATTCTTTGTTGTTACATGACCAGTCGAATCCCCACCAACACAGACCAGAGCGTCGGCCGAGTTATGCAGAGAGATGCCGGCATGTCTTAAAGTTGAAGTGAAGGAATCCCATTTGATTTTAAATTGACCGACCAATCCCAATGAATCGCTTTTGCGCCACCAGTCTAGGAAGACTGATATTTCTTCTGTGACTCTTGCATGGGCAAGAGAGAAAAGTTTAAGGCTTGACAGGTGTGCTCGCAGGGGCTTGGAGAGGATGGACTAATTATCCATTCCACTAATCTTATCGTTTCCCAAAACAATTGAGTTCCCATCCCCAGGAAGCCAACAAATCCAATGCAAAATAACAAACAGGTTATTTAACCAACCGTTCCAGAAATAAGACACCAACCAGTGCTTGTGGGATGCCTTCCGCAGCCAAGTAGCGATCGATGTGTTCCCCAGGTATTTTCCAATCAGAAGTTTATTCTAGATGCTTCCATGGTTTAAAGCCCTCCAATACATGTTTGCTATAAGTGTTGAGTTGAACAGAGGGAGGTTTTTGAGACCCCATCCTCCACACGATTTTGGTCGAGCCAAGATGTTCCATCTACAGAGATGGAAGTGAAACTTTTCCTTTTGACCGCTCCACAAGAAGGCATAAGTTAAACTGCGAATTTTATTTAAAATTGAAATGGGGACCATCGCCAAGGACATCCAGAACACTGCAAGGCTTTCCAGTATAACTTTGACCAATATAGGTCTACCACCGAGCGAAAGCCATTTGTTACACCACTCACTGATCTTTTTTTCGAATTTGGCCACCAGCCAGCTCCAGTCGACAGATTTTGAAGGCCCCGGCTTCAGGTAGTACCCAAGGTACTTGAATCCATTATTTAAATATGTAAAGGTAAATGGTAAAAAATCTTTGAAGGACGCCATCTCTTCATTTTTTAGTCCCCAATAATGAACTGTAGTCTTTTGAGTATTTATGCAAAGACCAGAAGCGCTATAGAACAGGGTGAGAAGGTCTACTATCAATTTCCATTCCCCCGGATCGGCCTTAGACAAGATGAGAACATTGTCGACAAACATTAGATGGATCACTGATACAAGTTTTGTAATTTTAATACCTGAGATACTGTGATCAGTGTTGTTGTTAGATATCATAATACTCAACCCCTCCATAATCAAAATGAACAAATACGGGGACAAGGGGCAGCCCTGACGAAGTCCCCGCCAAACTTTGAAAAAATCTGTTGCTTCCCCATTAATCAAGACTGCGAAGCTTGCACTTGTTACACAGGTCATTATCCAATCTATAAGCTTGACTCTGAAACCAACAGTAAGAAGAACTAACTTGAGTTACTCCCAATCCATGTTATCGTAGGCTTTTTTCAGGTCCAGCTTCAGTACTAGAGATTTTTGGTTTTTCTTTTTTATGCTATGGAGGCTTTCATGGGCAGTCCCGATAGCATCTTGAACTCTCCTACCTTCCAGAAAACCCAGCTACTCTGAGGAGAGACACTTCGCCAGATAGGGTTTTATCCTAGTTGCCAGGATTTTGGAAATAATCTTATAAATTAGATTACACAGGGAAATGGGATGGTAATCATCAAAGGAGGTTGGTTTGTTGGCTTTCAGGATGAGAGCCAGGTTGCATTTATTCCACCACTAATATGACCTTTTAATCTTGAGTCCTCCACCATTTCCAAGAGATCCTTCCCCACAAGATCGAAAAAGAAGAGGAAGAATTATGAGGTCCATCCATCAGGGCCCGGGCTTCTTTCTTTTTTGCACAATTCGAGAACTGAGTTTAATTCTTTCAAGGAAACCGGGCTATACAGTAATTCTGCTTCTTCTTCATTTACCATTTTGGGGTACAGGTTGGAATCCCTGACCACATCATTTATATTGATTCTCTCTCTTGCTTTATAGAACTGTTTAAAATGATTTACTGCCTCCTCCTTGATCGCCTTCTGGTCATATAGCGTTCCTCCACTCTCACTTTGAATATCAAAAACATGTTTCTTGTTTCTATTGGAACTAGCAACCTTGTGAAAAAATTTAGAATTGGAGTCACCGCTTTGGATCCAAGTCATTCTACTTCTTAGTCGCTAGAGATCCTTAGTCCTATGGAGAATGGAGTTTCTAAAGGTTTCCAGTGCACCCAACCTACTCTCTTCCTCCACATTTAAAGGAGTCCCAACATTTATATATAAAAGCTGTGCTATATCAGTTTCCAGCTTTTCTAAAAATAATAGCTTAGACTGCTTGAAGTCTTTTATCCATCTTTTCGTTTGGAGTTTTAATTCTTTTAGTCTTTTCAATAATCTAACCTGCTTGTTGTCTTCCTCCTGGAACCTGGGGTCGTTCCAGACTCAATGAACTAGATTCACATAATCTGGCTGATTTAGCTAGTGCGCATTGAATTTAAAAGGGAAGGCCTTATACACCGGAGCCTGCTCCAATTGAATGAGCACAGGGGTGTGATCTGATACGAATGGGTATTCCACCCACGACCTGAACATGCCAGTTGTCAAAAGACTTTCTGCAACAAAACATCTATCCAACCTTCTGGCTATAGAATCAAGTCCAGATCGCCCGTTTCGCTAGGTTGGGACTATCTTGGGGGGTTTTATGTCAATTAGTTTTTTGGAACTGAAAAGATCTTTGTAGAACTCCTCTGTCGGACCCGACAAGTAGGAGCCCCCCCCAATGTTCATCAGAAGATAAAATTAAGTTCATATCTTCTGCCATAACAAGGTTTGGAACGGAAAGAATACCACTATCGGCTACAATACTCCAGAAGTGTTTGCGATCCTTACATGGACCATAGACATTTAAGAAGGACAATTCCTTTTTTGAAGAGATACAAAAATCTGTTAGAAGGATTCCACCCACCGTTAGAACGGGGTTTAAATCCAAAGAGTTTGGGTCCCAAGAGACTAATAAACCACCTGAGTTCCCAATGAAATTAATTGTCGTCGCTGCCCAGGAGGGGCGGATTCGAAGTAAAAAATCTCTTGCTTTCTTTTCATCAGCAAGTGTCTCTTGTAAGAATACAATATTCAGGAGAGTATGGTCCATCAATCTCTGAACTGAGGTAGCTTTGAGGGTGCCTCCGATCCCTTGGATGTTCAAGGAGAGCAATAACATCACTTAGCCCTCGCCAGGGCCTTCATTGCTCTAAGGGCCCCCGAATCTGGGGAGGTTGGGACACAATTAATGTTTTATAAACTTAAATCCACCTGTTTCTTTCAAGAGCTCTGTGTCTTGACTGGGGAGAGTTATGAATCAATGCCTCTAGACCAAGAAAAGGCTTTGGCTCCTTTGATCAAAGCGCAAGAGGAAGAAGAACCCGGGTCTACTTTGGGGTCACAGGCGTCCCTGCCCAAAACCGTAGGAAGTGGAAATGAGTCGAAAGGGGTTGTAAGGGATGGCAAAAGGAATTCGAGAGTTGTCGAAAGTCTGGAATCGCCTGCTTCTACCTCTCTAAATCCTGGTAGAGGTGGAGGCTCCCTTTCCGAGTCTTTCGAGGACTATTCGTTTAGTTTGGAAGGGATGGCTTGAGGGAGAAGACGGGCAGGGTTAAATAGAAGGGAAGGGGAGGGGACCAAGGGGATAGCAGGCGGTAAAGTAGAAGAGGGTAAACAAGGGGAAGAAACGACAACAGGAAGGTGATTAGGGTAGACAGGAAAGGAGGGCCCATCATCTAACTTTGGTAAAGGGTCCTTTGTCTTAGGTGAGGAAAATAACCAGATCGTGTTATTCAAGGCCTCTTTCTCTACAAAGGATAACGAGTAGTACAAGAGGGGACAAAGAGCCTTTAACTTACCCGTGAAGGAGGCCCCAGAATCAAATTGTGTGGAGGAAGACTCTTCCGAAGAAACATCAAGAAAGTGCAGCGGAGCATCTGCATCTACATAGGCTGGCAAGCTTCTCTGAAGTTCTAACTCTTCTGAAAGGTCCTCCACCTTCTTCCCCTTGCAGTCTCGATGAAGGTGTCTAGTACAGCGACAAAGGTTGCATCGGAAGGGCAACCCAAGATAGTTAAGAGACTGAGCAAACTTACGTCCTCTCCACTTGATCATTAAGGATTAAGGTAAACCACTGCTAATGTCCATCTCCACAAGAACTTTGCCAATCTTCCTCACTGGCCCACATAGATGCTTGGGATCAACAACAATGAACTTCCCCAAAGTGTTTCTGATGGCCTAGAGAGCTCCTTCATTCCACAGAAACAAAGGGAGGCCCGGAAGTAGAACCCAGAGATGCCTATACTGAAAGTAATCTATATTCGGGCTGAAGGCAATCTTCCATCGCTTAAGCATGAGACTACTTCCTCCAAACACCCATAGCTCGCTGAGAGGAAGGGAGGAGTCTTCCTAGGAGTGGCATACAAAGCCCATCCATCCTTTAGAAAGATAGATGACCTCCAGGGAATAACCGAGAAAAGGTTGCCACTGTCTCTGTATCCAACCCTCAAGAGAGTCCTTACTGAGTGAGTTGTAAGAAATCCTTCCCACTAGAGAACACAACGCCATTTTGACAGTATCCTCTAATCCTATATCACTACCCAACACCAAGTGCTTGGGTTTTTTGTTTGGTTTCCACGCCTTTCGATTGAAACCAGCGAATAGTGAAGTCTCTAAAGGTTCTCTCAGACCCTACTGAGAGGAGGGAATCGATTGGGAGTTAAAAGACTTAGAAAAAGGCTGTTGGCCCAACCAACAGAGAGTAACTTGGCTTGTATTGACACAGATTTCACTTGGAAAATGAAGCACTCCAAGCCAACTTAATCTAGTAGGAAATGAGGCCTCTTATAGGATGCTTTGAAAATCATTATCAAGGAACCGAATGCAGGAAGTAGATTATGTGTTAGTCTATTGCCATTGTTCTAGTTGAAAATATATTTCATAACCATTATATTTATTATGCATTTGCATTTTTTTTAAGGGTTTGCTATATGTTTTTTAATTTAATTTTTCATTTATAGTGATCAATCAAGATTAGTTTGAATTTTAGTTTAATTTTTTTTTTTTTTTTAATTTGCATTAAAAAATAGTTTTAATTTTAGTTTTAAAATGGATTTTTTTTTATTGACATTAAAAAATAGAGTTGAAGATAATTAAAACTTTTACATTGGAAAAATCTGTCATAACTCAGTGGTCAACCAGTGGGAGAGCTATTACAGGTTGGTATAAAGGAAAACCATGTCACTTTGAATAACTTGTTGGTGGTCCTTAAGGGGGTAGACTTACACTCTTTTTAGGTGTCTCTGGTTTTTAGAGAGTTCATCTATTTTCTTATGTCCAAAGAAAACTCCAGCTCTTAGGCTGTTAGCCTGTTTCCTTATATCTCCTTGTGTAAGGAAGATGAGTTGAGCTCTTAGATTGTTAGTCTATTTCTGGTTTCTACAACCATAAATATGAATCAATTTTTTTAATCATATATCATATAATATTTCAATTTAACCTTATTTAAAATATAAAATTTAATATTTCAATTTAACCTTATTTAAAATATAGAATTGACTTAAAAAAAAAAATTAATAAATTTGAAAATTTAATTTTATGATAATTTTTTTTATATTTAATTCAAAGACCAATTTGATTTGATGGACAAAAGTTTAAATAAGAACTATAAAGTCTATACAACAAATATTGTCTTTTAAATATGATCTTTTGATGGTACAAATAAATTTATTTTTTTCAACAATCATCCAACAACACTAAATATATGTAAATTTATAAATCTTATATTTAAAAAATTAATCACATTGATTATAAAACTTTTTCCTATCATCTAACAATTGTAATCTTTATTAGTACCTGTTGTAGGCATAGAGGGACTATAGCGATCGATAAATCATTGACCTGGTATTAGATTGTGTATTAACCAGAAATATTTCCATATTGTCCATTGTTGGAACAAGGGAAGTGGAAACATCAATTTTTATATAATAAAAAGTATCATGTTTGTCAAGATCTAATTGGACAACGGATTGGAGGTCTTATTGTCGTATTCGTTATTCCCAATGTTAAATATCTTGGCATATCCAAAGTATTTGATAGTATATGGTCTTTTTGAATCATATATTTTAGTATGCATTGGTCGAAGGTGGATTAATGCTAGCATTAGTTCTAATGTTTCCCTTAGCATTTTTTGTTGGGTAGAAAACATTATCTACCTTATTACTATGTGTGATTTTTGCTTTATTGTTGCGTCCTTCGAGAGAACAGGCCTGCCATGCTGCATATTTTCTTAAATGCTTACACATGCCTACGCCCTTTGACGGTCGTAATTGTTCACCTAACAGCTCTGGCAGTGTTAAATGATTATTGTACAGATGCATTGCAATACAGTTTCCTTCATCGTCGACATCATTGCTCGAGTGCTCGATCCTTGTTTGTTGGTTCGTTCCATGATTCTGGTCCCTGTTTGATTCAACTTTGCAAAGTTGAGGTCTTGCACTTGCAGTTCAAACTCTTCATAGTTGTTCACTGGTTTGTTGTTCTTCAACTTTGCAAGTTGTTAGACCTATTGTTGCGGTTTGCATTTTTTGGGGTTGAGTTCTTGTCATCCTTTGTTGACAGGTAAGTTTCCATGTTGTTGTTTTTTCAATGGTGGGAGTCCCTGCCTTCAAATTCTGTTGCAGACCATCTTTGTCTGTGCTCTTAGTTTATGTTTCTGGAAACCATGTGTCTTGCAACGCAGAGGGCTTTACGAAAAGTAGTTAGGAGCCATCAGAAGAGGGAACAATCGAGTGGTGTGTAGACACAGGGTATGCTTTTATTCTGTGGGTCGGAAAACTACGACTACCTATTTTGTTTTTGCTGAGTAAAGTTATTGTTTTATCTATTTATGTGTTTTCTTCTCATCTGCTATGGGGACTAGGGGGGGATTCATGTTGAAAAGAAGAAGGTTAAAAGATACATATGGGGATTGGTACCCTATTTTGCTTTCCTTTTTTATTTTGCTACCTTTTATTTTTTTCCCTTGCTTTTCTCTGTTTTCATAGAAACTGAAAGTATGTAGCAAACAACTTCAAAATGACAATGGAAGAGATGAAAGAAGTAATAGATGTTGAGTCGTATGAAATAGATACACAGTCCATTATACATGACAACATTGGCGTGGTTTTGCATAGAAATAGGCTTTTTAGATTGGATGCATTCTCATATACTGTTGAGGATTGCCTTTTCGATGCATTCCGGGTTCTATTGCATTTTCGTTATTCGTCGATCGAGCTGCACAATGGATTGATAGATTATTTATTGACTTGTTTTAAAAATGGCGATGTTGAGGCTTTGCATGCCTATGAATACGAATTGGAATCTGATTTTCTTCGGCAGTTGCATGGAATAGATGATGGCAATACGCATTTTTCAAAGATGCGGTTGTCTGCATCTCTAGTTCTGCCTGCGCATGAGAGGGGACTTTGGGGAGATACATTTTGTATACGATGGCTGTCTAACTCGCTGAATATATCAATTGGCATTTGGTCATTGACAAGAAAAACAAGATATCTACTATTCAACAAAACTGCATCTAACAATCCATATTGCATCTTGTTCTATGATGCCAATGCCCTCAGTGGCCATTATGAACCACTATTGTACAGGAAAATGTCCATATGCAATATAGAAGGTCCTCGTATCTACTTGTTTGTTATTTGCAAAGACCTTCAATCGTAAAGGAAACAGATTTTGCATGGCATAGATTGCCATGGTTTACAACCGGCAACAAACGTTGTGTCTAACTGCGGGGATAGTCTGTTCAATGCAATTTGTTGTTTGGTGGCAGCGGAGATCGATGTTTAGTTGCTGCGACTTTACACTGTATAGTCCTTTTGCAATGCAATTATAGGCGGCAACCAACAAGCTTTTAGGTGTTTGCATCAACAACTTTGCCCATATCTCATAGAAAATATGTCGGCAGTTGGAAGTTGGCAGGAATATCTTGTGAACATGGCACTTCCATATGAAAAACAGAATATGGAGGGTTGCAGATTCCGTTTGCAATGGTTGTCTATGATATTCAGGGTGAATATCCAGGCGTGGTCTCCCTTGCCAGATGCCAGTGTCCATTCCTGGGTTATTGATTCAAATTACGATCGAACAATTGACATCCTCTCATTGAAAACAAATACAACACATATCCATTATGAACCTTTGCTTGCACATATCAGTAGTTCAGGGTGGACTGTCCATGTCGCCCAAACGACATCGAATTTGCATACGCGTGGAATGTTTTTTAGTGAAAATGAAACTCCTTCTGGTTGCGATATGGGCAGACATGGCTTGAACAAAAAAAAACATGCGTAAAACTCATGATAGTTGTGATGAGGCCATAAACCGCTTAGACAAAAAACGTAGAGTAAGTTATCACAATTTGAAAAAAATTATTCGTCAAATTCGTCCGACTTCTGATAAGGTCATAGAGGCCTTTAACAAAAAACGTAAAGTAGTTTCTCAGACGCTGGATGACAGTGAAATTCATCCCAGTTGCCACCGGCTCATCCCGCCCTTGGGCAAGAAACGTAGAGTAAGTTACCACAATTTGAAAAAGGTCATGCGCGAAAGAAAAAAATACATTGCTATACTTCCTTTTAGAGAGAAACTCACATATCACAATGTAAAGAAATTTGTTCGTGCAGAATAGAACATAAACATGTGCGATCGCATATCCCAGAATGGTGATGCAACTGTGCCAGTTCGTGATCTACAAGCAACACCATGCAGTAGTAGCAATGAAAACTAGGAAACAGTTTCTGCCAATACTTCCCTGTGAAAGAAAAATGCAAGATAGAACTACATAAAACAAATGAAAGACACTCCTTCCATTGCATGTGAAATTTGTGAACAATTGAATTTTTCAAAAATAAGTAAGTCTTTCACGCCTAATTTGCAAGCAGAATACCTCCGCTTGACAGCGCACGATAAACCATTTTCCAGTGGGAAAGTTTGTCTTCCATGCAAACGATCGCTTGAAAATGGAAAACTGTCACAGTTTGCAACCCCTGACCAAATAAGATGTAATACAACACTAGAAAATGTAAGTGCACTTACGGAACTTGACAAGATACTTGTGTCTCTGCGAATTTCATTTGCTCAAATCAGACCTTGGGGCTATAAATGACCCCAGATGGGCTTGACAGGATCAATTATTAATGTGCATGTTCAGCTAGATGTTGTGCAAAAAGCATTACCATAATTCATTAACAATACAATTACAATCGTTGTGGCTCTGAAAAGACGTTTGTGATACAAAAATGCCTATCAGACATGCAAAGTGCATGTGCATGTTGTTACGAAAGCATTAAAGGAATTGTGTTCTAGGGCCCTGTACAAAGCAGAGAACATTTGTATAAATGCCAACTGGAATAATGTTCTTGCAGAAGAACATGACAACTCTGCAGACACTCTTGAAAATCCTAGTGATTTTGATGCAAGTGATGAATCGAAGAATGAAACACCTGCTGAAACATTTGTGCATGGATTCACTGATTCACAGTGCATTTGTGAATTTCAAGACAAAATTGTCGAAATTGCACATGTCGAGGGACAATGTCCACTTGGAATATTCAAGGACAAATTCGTCGAGGAAATGAACTTTCCAACACTCTTCTATGGAGATCCATGGGGCACTGATATTACAAAACGATTCAATTATCATAAAATAGTGTGATGGGAGCTACTACATTCAAGCAATTACTTCTCCTGTCACATAACAAATTTGTTTTTCAAAACAATGTGCATAATAATAGAGCAAGTTTTGTCCTGCATGTGGGTCTGAATAAAAAAAGGTCAGTTACAAGGAAGAAAGGTGTTCGCCAAGGATGTGAAGTACAAAGTAAACCTAGAAAAAATTCTGAAATCTGATATTGGATACATAGATTTCAAAAACATCCGCACCTCTCCTGACTATTTGCAACAAAACATTTTTTTTTTTTTGCAATGATTTGACAATTGGGCCCGCCAACATTTTTCATCACATTTACAAGTGCAGAGCATTACTGGGATCCCTTGGTCGTTGTCGTATCTGACCTGCATAGGAACAAGAAACGTAAAAAAGAAACCGATACACTGGAAAATAACAACATTGACTACCTCATAAGAAAAGACCCGGTGACATGTACTTGTTACTATAGACATAGAATAAATGCTTTGAGACAATTGATATGCCACGATGAAACATTTTTTAGAAAAATATCTGACTACTTTTTTGTGACTGAATTCCAGAATAGGGGAAATGAACATGACCACGCATTGTTGTGGATAGAGGGTGCACCGTTCTATGGAGTTGATAACAATTCAGAGATCGAACAATTTGTGGATAAATACATAACATGCAACACAGATCATTTGGATCCAGAACTTGTGAAAGTCCATAGACATTACCATACAAGAAGTTGTAGAAAACGAAAAAACTCGCATTACAGATACAACTTTCCCGTGTCGCCAATGAAAGCTACAAGAATCATAGAGCCAGTTAGTCTAGAGGACAATGTTGTTGTTGAGAAATCTAAATCATTGTTCGCATTTATAGAACAAGGAGGATTTGACGAAATGATGAGCTTTGATGCCTTCTTGACACAGGTAAATCTATCAGAAGATCAGTACATCCAAGACATACAATGTATACTTAGGCAACCAACACTTTTCCTTAAACGAAAAGTCTCCCATATTTGGAGCAACAGTTTCTCCAAGGACATGCCAGTTATGTGGAAAGCAAATGCAGATGTGCAGTACATGTTGAATGCATATGCTACAGCGTCGTATTGTACCTTGTATATGACGGAGATTGACAAATCTATGACAAGTGCATTCAGAAGAATACACAAAGAACATGAAAGAAGTCATATTGATGCCATACAAATGATACACACACTTGACAATACGTTGTTTAATTTTCAACAAATCTCTGATCAACAAGCAGTTCACATTGCACTTTCCTTGCCCCTCACTTGTAGTTCAAGAAAATGTGTCTTCATAAACACATCTCCACTTGAAAAACACACGTTCGTGCTTAAACCACTGGTTTTGCTGCAACAAGAGCATGACAATTCAGAGGACGTCGTATGTCTCTCTATTATTGATTATTATGTCCAACGTCCATCTCCTATTAGGCATATCTGCTTAGCAGAATTCATATCGCATTACAAAAAAAATGGTGCACCCATATCAAAAAGAAAAAAAACTCTCTGTCATAAGGTTTGTCAAATAAAATGAACATTGTGACTATGAAAACTATTGTAGATAAAAATTGTTGCTGTACGTTCCGTTCGATGAAAACGAAGAAACATTAATACATAACTTCTCTACATGGGAGGCTGTGTATGTGGCGTATGAGACTATAGTGCACATCAATGAAGCTAGATTTACCTACAATGTTAATCCAACATGGGGTGATCTAGAAGTTGTACTTAATGAACTAGAAAACCCTGGCGATCATGATGACACATTCAGAAACCCAAAAACAACCAGAACTCCTTCCGAGTCCTATGACTTACAAGGGGATTTGCCTCGTCCTCCAGCGGCTGGAAGTGAAAAACGTATCAATCTTGGTTTTCAAGTTACAAAACCTCCTTTTCTAATTGAAAATAATAAATACCATAGAATAAGACATATGTTGAATCGCAAACAACAAACAATTGTAAAGGACATTGCTCTTAAAAAACACTTGAACATGAACAGTCATGTGCATGTGTTCCTTACAGGCGGAGCAGGAACAAGCAAGACATTCATAGCGAAAGCATTGTTCCAAATGCTTATACGAATCTATGATTCAAACAATTCCTCTGATCCTATGAAACCAAAGGGCCTAATAGTTGCATACAAAGGAAAAGATGCATACAATGCTGGTGGAACAACAGTCCACTTTACATTTTTAATGTCTTTTAATAAGTCACAGTTTCTTCCACTTAGCAAGGAAATGTTGGATACACTGTCTAAGCTTTATGAGGAACTCCAACTTGTCTTTATAGATGAAGCATCTTTGATTGGGAGTCAGTTCTTGTATTCCATTGACAGTTGACTAAGAAGCATAAAACATGTGCAGACGAAATACTTTGGAAACATTGACATGATCTTCTATGGGGATTTTTACCAGGCACAGCCCATCTAAGATTCTTTGATATTTGAACAACCTATCGTTAACATGGAAACAATCACCCATGACTTCTGGAGAGACAATATTAAATGCTTTGAGTTTCATACTACAATGCGCCAAACAGATGAAACATTCATTGCAATTCTGAATAGAATGCGCACAAACAGCCAAACACATGATGACTTGACATATATCAATTTGAGGTGCTTACGGCCTCCACCAACAGACCCAACGTTCCCTTACCTCTTCTATAGAAATAAGGATGTTGCAAAGCATAACAACCACATGCTGTCGATCATGCCTGGAGATGATATCATCATCAATTCCATTGACCTGGAAGAAGACAACCATGGAAATGTTCCACGTCATGAACATTCAGTCACTTTACCTTTGCAGGTTGTCCTCAAATTAGAAATGTTGGTTGAAATATATGCCTGTAACTATGATTCACAGGATGGCTTGGTGAATGGTGCAGATGGAATATTGAAAGGCTATACCAAGACAGAAAAAGTGGATGTCCTTTGGATTAAGTTCCATGAATCGCATATAGGCAAGCAACAAGCAAGCAAGTTGTCTTATCTATATAATTCAAACACTGGAAGCGATTGGACACCTATTTTGCGAATATCGAAGCCAGTATTGACATCAGCAAAGACAGGTTGACTGAAGATTCAAAAACAGTTTCCGATTAAACTTGCATGTGCACACACAGTCCACAGATCACAAGGACTAACACTTGATAATGTTGCATTTCATCCTACTGGAATTCAGATACATGGACTTGTATACACAACACTGTCCCGTGTCAGAAGCATAGACTCCTTGTATTTACTAAGACTTCTCACAAAAGCTAAATTCAAAGTGAAACAGAAAGCTGATATTGAAATGGAACGATTGAGGACCACCGCAAAATGGCAACTGCATTATGATTACCAATCCATACAAACAAATTCATCTGTATCAATTCTCTCGCTTAACACACACAGCTTAAATGCACACATGGATGATATATTGAATGACTATGAAATAATGCAATCCAATATTATGTGCTTGCAAGAAACACACATGGCATTATGCATGCAGAACAAACAATTCCCAAATCACAATTGCATATCAAGTTACATTACACATGGGGTAATGACACTGGTGAAAAAACATGTACCAATTTTGGACCATACACATATCAAAGAAAAAAATGTTGAACTGGTGCTTGCAATTTTTTTTTCCCATGGAACAGAAGTTGCAATATTGAATCTGTATGCTGCTCCCAATGCAACATTCTCCAACATAGTGCATGTTATTTCCAATGCATTGGCCCATTTCCATATGAACAGACCCATTGTACTTGTAGGAGACTTCAATATTGATATGCTACAAAATACTGGCAGAACAAAAGAATTGGAAAACTACATGTGCAAATACAGTCTCTGCTTTCTTTTGAACAACACAGACCATCTGCAAAACACACTTATTGACCATGTCTGGTCCAATATGCCCATTCCTCAATACAATATGTTTGTCTTAGACACATATTGGTCTGATCACGATACAATTGGTATTGCACTTGAATTATGATATATACATCAAACTTATTGCAAACTCATATTTCTATGTTTCAAAGCATATCTGTATCCTTGATTTCTACACACATCTTTCGGGTGAGCATATAGACGATGTTCTACTCGAATTATAAAATATACATTGTGCAAAAAAAAAAAAAGGTACATCCTCCCAAAAACTATTTGTGACTATATTCATCTTATTCTATTTCTTTTTTGTATATATACATAGTAGTTTCCTTTTTCTTAACATATGAACTTATGTTCATATCTGTTTCGCTTTGTACTTTTGTTGATAGAAACAAACAGGAAAACTAGATGATGCAAAGAACTCCTACCCAAAGATGTAGACCAATCAATGCAAAGGTGCATTCTTTTTCTGCCCGTGTTCCATAATAAAAAAATTTCGTTTACTTTTTCTGTGTTTGTCAAACTTTTTTGCAGCTATGTGTTTTTTTTTTTCGTGCATAGAGGCCTCTACCCTACACGTCCGCCATCCAGCATATGCAATGTTGAGCCAGCCAACCCACAATTCCACTTGTCAATTTGTATATCGCACAACTATGACGATTATTTACTGGACACGGAACATTAGAGGCAGAATGTGCAACCCGCAAGTGCGCGATCCAAATAAGTGGCTAGGTATGGAATAAGGGATCTGTGCATATTTGGTATGTAGTGATCGTTTGTGGGAGCGTGCCATCCCTAGAGTCTATCAATTTATATATTGCGGAAATCAGTAGAAGTAGAATGTTCAGCCTGCCAACTCACAAATTTGTTTGTCAATTGACAAATGTTGAGCCGGCCAGCCTGCAAATCCGCTTGTTAATTTATTATCATAAGCTATTTGTAAGGCACCAAAAGATAGAGGCTTGTTTTTAACCCTGACAACCTAAGAACTCGCGATCCAGAAACTGTACATGGTCTATAAAATCTCATCCAACCTGCGAGTCCGCTTGTCAATTTGTATATCGCGGAATTGTATGTGCTATTTGTAGAACACAGAACAATAAAGGCCTTTTTTTTTTACCCCTCCCGCCCGAGAACCCGCACGTATGGAATGCGATATGGGTACACGGTGTATATAATCTCATGTTGATACTTTATAAAGGTACATATTTAGTTTTGCCTCGTTTCTACACACACTGATCTAGTAACCACAGAGTTGGTGTTGCACATGAATTATGAAATATGGATTGGGAGTCGGATGGAGCCAAGTCCGTGATCCAAATGAGTGGCTAAATATGGAATAAGGGATCTGTGCATATTTGGTATGTATTGCTCGTTTCTGGGAGCCCTCCAGCTTTGGAGTAGAATGTTGAGCTGGCCAGCCCGCAAATCCACTTGTCATTTTATTATCATAATCTATTTGTAAGTCACCGAGCAATAGAGCCCCGTTTTTTACCCTGCCATCCCGAGAACCCGCGATCCAGAAACTGTGAATTGTCTATGAAATGTTAACCAACCCGCAAGTCCACTTGTGTATTTGTATATTGCAGAACTGTGTGTGTTATTTGTAGAACATCAAACAATAGAGGCATTTTTTTAAGCCCGCCCGCCCGAGAACCCACAATCCTGAAAGTGGCAAAGCATGGAATCACATATCCATACATTCTCCATAAAATCTCATGTCCATACTTTATGAAGGTACATTTTTAGTTTTGCCTCATTTCTACACATACTGATATGGTAACCGCAGAGTTGGTGTTGCACATGAATTATGAAATATGCATTGGGAGTCGGACCGAGCCCTTTGGTTTGGTTAGCTGAACAATTTCGACTCATGCAGTTTCAGCATTGAACACTCAGCAGTTTCACCATGCACTTTCAAACTTGGCCATTCCTTCCTTGCTTGCTCTTCCCCATGCCCGTCACCTTCGCATGTGTGCATAATAAGAAATAGTGTTTATGTATATATATATGTGTGTGTGTGTATGTGTGTGTGTGTGTGTGTCTTCTTTCTAAATATTTAATGCTAACAGGTCATCGTGCAGACACCGTCTACGCTGTCATTGATGCATGCAAGGCTCGAGAAGTTCTGCCATCAATGCAATTTTTGCGAGGGCTTTTCTTATCCCTTCCCAATGTTAATTTCAAATGCCATGGAATGTCATTTGCACACCGCCAACTTGCTTCCTTCACGAAATCTCGAATCTCTTCCCAGCCTTAATTTAAAATACCATGGAATGTCATTCGCACGCCGCCAGCTTGGTTCGTTCATGAAACCTCCAATCCTTAAATGTTCTTCGCCATAACTGCCACCTTCGCACTTCTAAGTATGCAATAATTAAGCTTTACTTCTAATAGGTCATCATACAACACACACAGATATTGTCATTAACGAGGAGATTTTGCATTCGCACGCATTGAAGCAATGTTTCCGGGGGGGTTATATTGTCCCCTCCATTTCTTCATTTCAAGCAGCGTCTAGAGCAAACCAACATTTTCATAAAGTACTGGCATCATCTCTACAACAATTTTGTAGAGATACAGTGAACATCTTCCTCACAAGCTTCTCATGTAGAAATTTACAGTGAAAACATGGATCTTGACGCTGATTTGGAAAGCATATTCTGCAACCTTGATTAGCCCGGAGACGCAGTTTAGCATACCTGCTCAATGGACATGCTTGATACCCTATTTTTTTACGAAGATGAATCCTTTGTATTCCAGAGTGTTGTTTTTGAATCCGAATCAAAAAAATTAATCATTGAAAAAAGATATGTAAAAAATAAGAAAAGAAAACATCGTTCAAAACTTGACCTTGCCAATATGCAGGCGTCCAAAATCTCTCAACTTCACATGGCAACCGAAGATGCTCTTCATGATTCCGTTGGATTCATTGAAGCCAAAAATGTCAGGCTAAAGAACCGGATTAAGGAATTAGAGGAATCTTTGTTTCCTATGCCATTGCTTCACAATTCTTTGGGAATAGCCATGCCTTCTACTACGTGCACCCCTGCAACAAATCTAAAAGGGTCCTCCAGCTTCCTCGCATCTTGTAGAGGATATGTCGAGAAAAATATCAACAAAAGAGTGGAACTGATTACTAAGGCCTGGAAAACATCATAGAATATGGATTCCCTGGGGAGCAGGGCACATAACTCACTCCTACTTCTGCAGACGGATTTAAAAAATGAAGAAACTTTCTATGTGCACACATTCATACCTTTTGTCTTTCATGTCAACAACATGTCGGAGACGAGAAGAAGACAACATGATCTCCCTTCCAATAAATGGCTCACTCAATTAGAAGCATGCTGGAAAGAGAAAGTGAAGAACCTGTATCTCATCGTCCAATCATGTGAGCAAGCAATATCAAAGAAAGAAGCATTATTCACAAAGCTCACCAAAATAGACTTAGCAGGAAAGACAAACAGCTTCCAGGACCCCAGCTTAATCCTCAACTCGCTGGCCTCAACCAAGCAACCTTTTGATAAACAAGTTGATAATTTGAAGGCCTCATCTTTAGAAATTTTTTATAGGATTCTTGAATATCATGAAGAAGAGGTGGACAACTGGCTAGTCCGGTATTTGGTACAGAATGGAGACATTGATGAAGCTCTGTGTAAACTTTCAATTGATCTAAGGGAATTAGAAAATGAATTTTTCAGCATTAAAATCCGCAATGACATCAACGTCGCCCCCTTGAGAAGCTATATTGAAGAGAACTTGAACTAGGTCACCGACAAAATCCAACAGGGAAATGCATAGTTCTTTGTTTATCAATCCAGTTATTCGAACTTTTCTAAGTAGAAATTTATAGCCAAAAAATGATCTTCCCATTTCTATTTTTTAGGTATTACATTGTACCATGTCCAACTTCTTTCCACAGTCATATTTCTGTTATGGTCCGCAGGAGCCCCAATCCCAGTCTATATGACAAACACATTTACATTTTCATTTACAAACTATTATTTTTTTCATAATTTCAAATAAAACTATTCTTTTGTCTCCTTATATATTTACGTGTTCCTAGATTTTTATCTTCAGCTGTGCTGAATGTGAAGTCATTCTATTTATTTATATCAGTTCTCTTTTTTTCCTATGCATATTTTCTCCGGCCTCGTCATTTTCAAAATAAAGTATGAAATAAATCACTGACTCAAATTTGAGATATCATATTTGAGATATATATATATATATATATATATATATATATATATATATATATATATATATATATGTGTGTGTGTGTGTGTGTGTGTGTTTCTTGAAATTTCCAGGAATATGTAACACGTTTCATTATTTTTTATATAAATGTCATAAAATTGTGTTCACTACTTTTTTTGTACTCAAACGTGTAGAGAGTATGTCATTTCTTGCATCTTGACCACCTGTCATTCATACTTTTTCCACAAAGGCCCTTAAAATTAAAATAGTCTGCAAGTCCGCTTGTCAATTTGTATATCATGGAACTGTGGGTTCTCTTTGTAGGTCATGGAATAACAGATGCCCAATTTTCAGTCCGCCAGCTCCACAACCCACGATCCAAAAACTGCCTAAGTATCGAATCAGGGCTCCGTGCAAGTATGGAATGAGGGCTTCGTGCATGCTCTATAAAATTTCATCCCCATAATTTATAAAAGTACATATTTCATATGTATAAAAGTAAATATCTACTTTAAAAAATTGCATATTTGCTATGTATAATTTATGCCGTCCAGGAACCTATAATTTGATACATTACAATTTCTTGTATCCAAGAGCCCCTGTTTTAAGGAAAACTAATTCAGGAATTCTATTTATTTGGTCATTTTTTCCACCACCTTATGTAACAGACATTGGCACTATATTTTTTGTGCTTTTGTCCACCAACGTATGTAAAACCTATGTAAGAAAACTAATTCGCGGATGTTAAATCTTTGGGACATGAGCCCCTTAAAATTGAAATAGTCTGCAGGTCCCATTTCAATTTGTATATCACGGAACTCTCGGTGCTATTTGCAGCACATGGAACAACAGAAGCCCGATTTTCAGGTCCCCAGCCCGAGAACCCGCGATCCAAAAACTGGCTAAGTATCGAATAAGGGTTCTGTCCATGCTCTAATTCGAGAATGGTCTCCAGGAACCTATAATTTTATAAATTTCAATTTCTTGTGTCGATGAGTCCCTGTTTTAAAGAATAATTTATGCTCTCCAGGAACCTATAATTTGATACATTTCAATTTCGTGTATCCACGAGCCCATGTTTTAAAGAAAACTAATTCGGGAATGTTATTTATTTGGTCCTTTTCTCCACCGCCCTATGTAACAGACATTGGCACTATATTTGTTGTGCTTTTGTCAACCAGCGTATGTAAAACCTATGCAAAGAAAACTAATTTTCGAATGCTAAATTTTTGGGACACGAGCCCCTTAAAATTCAAATAGTCTGCAGGTCCCATTGTCAATTTGTATATCACAGAACTCTCGGTGCTATTTGCAGGACATGGAACAACAGAAACCCTATTTTCAAGTCCCCAACCCGAGAACCCGCGATCCAAAAACTGGCTAAGTATCGAATGAGGGTTTCGTCCATGCTCTAATTCAGAAATGCTAGTT
This sequence comes from Picea engelmannii, assembly GCA_009831015.1. Classification (NCBI taxonomy): domain Eukaryota; kingdom Viridiplantae; phylum Streptophyta; class Pinopsida; order Pinales; family Pinaceae; genus Picea; species Picea engelmannii. Next base: position 12,998 of record ML786029.1, on the reverse strand, counting down.
TTTTTTCTGCTTTTATGTGTTCCTAGATTTTTATAGACAATTACGTATTTTTTATGTATAGTTTATGGTCTTAAAGAAAAACAATTCGGGAATGCTATTTATTTGGTCCTTTTGTCGACCGCCCTATGTAACAGACATTAGTACTATACTTTTTGTCCTTTTCTCCACCAGTGTATGTAAAACCTATGTAAAGAAAATTAATTCGCGAATGCTAAATTTTTTGAACACGATCCCCTTAAAATTCAAATAGCCCGCAAGACCGATTGTCAATTTGTATATCGCGGAACTGTCAGTGCTATTTGTAGGACACAGAACAACAAAAACTTGCTTTTCAGTTCCCCAACCCAAGAACTCGCGATCCAAAAATTGGCTAAGTCAAGAACCCGCTCTTTTAAAGAAAACTAATTCAGGAACACTTTTTTTCATACTTATGTTCACCATCCTATGTAACAGACGTCAGTACTATTTTTTTTTACTTTTTTTGTCCACGAGCATATGTAAAAAGGACAACTAATTTGGGAATGCTAAACTTGTTTTAATTAATTATAAATGATTTTATTGATAGAAAAATAAGTTATTGAGTTTATTATTTCAATTTGGTTATTCGACATGAGCCCCTTCAAATTCAAATACTACGCAAGTCCGATTGTCAATATGTATATTGCGGAACTCTACGTGCTACTTGTAGGACATGGAACAACAAAAGCCCGCTTTTCAGGTCCCCAGCCCGAGAACCCGCGATCCAAAAACTAGTTAAGTCAAGAACCCGCTCTTTTAAAGAAAACTAATTCAGGAACGTTATTTTTTTCATACTTATGTTCACCAGCCTATGTAACAGACCTCGGTACTATTTTTTTTTATTTTTTTTTCCACCAGCATATGTAAAAAGGAAAACTAATAAAGATAGAAAAATAAGTTATTGAGTTTATTATTTCAATTTGGTTATTCGACACGAGCCCCTTGAAATTCAAATACTTCGCAAGTCTGATTGTCAATATGTATATCGTGGAACTCTAGGTGCTATTTGTAGACCACGGAACATCAAAAGCCCAATTTTCAGCCCGCCATTCCGAGAACCCGCGATCCAAAAATTCAAATAGTCCGCAAAACAGTTTGTCAATTTGTATATCGTGGAAATCTCAATGCCATTTGTAGGGCACGAAACAACAGAAACCCAATTTTCAGCCCGCAACCCCGACAACCCAGAATGAAGCTTCCGTGCATTCTCTATATATCTACTTAATCAAATTACATATTTGATTTTTGTAGGCCACGGAACAACATAAGCCCAATTTTCAGCCCAATTACATATTTGATTTTTAGCCCGCCAGCCTGAGAACCCGCGATCCAAAAATTCAAATAGTCCGCAAGACTGCTTGTCAATTTATATATTGTGGAAGTCTCATTGCTATTTTTAGGCCATGCAACAACAAAATCCCAATTTTCATCCCAGCACCCGAACAACCCGGAATCAAGCTTTCGTCCATGTACTTTATAAAATTACATATTTCATATGTATAATTTATGTTGTCCAGGAACCTATAACTTGATAAATTTCAATTTCTTTTGTATCCACCAGCCCTTGTTTTAAAGAAAACTAATTCGTGAATTAGTATGTCAATTTGTATGTCAAGTAGCATTCACAAACCTATGTCAATTTTGTACCAAACACTTCTCCACGAACCTATGTAACAGACGTTACTACTATTTTTTTGTGTTTTTTTCCTTCGGGATTTAAAATTCTAATAGTCTGCAAGTCTGATTTTCAATTTGTATATCGCAGAACTATCGATGCTTTTTGTAGGGCATGGAAGAACAAAAGCCCAATTTTGAGCTTGACATCCCGAGAACCCGCCATCCAAAAACTGGCTAAGTATTGAATGAGGGCTCCACTTTGTAACATTACATATTTTGTGTATAAATTATGTTGTCCAGGAACCTTTCATTTGATAAATTTCTATTTCTATTGTGTCCACGATCCCTTCTTTTAAACAAAATAAGCCAGGAATGCTATTTTTTTTTGTGTTTTTTGTCAACAAACCTATGTAACAGACATTACCACTATTTTTTCTGGTTTTTGCCCACGTACCCATGTACTTCAACTTCCTATCCACGTGTCTCATGACTTTAACTTCATCTCGCTCGAGGCAGGGCACCATTACTCTCAGTGCGCTTTGCTTGGCCTTCACATCCTTTCGAAGGACCTCGCTTGTCCTTTACTTTGTGTGTGTGGCCATTTATGGAACCTCACCAGCTCCCCGACCTATTTCAATTTCTTCAATGGTTCCAAATGGCCTATTCTTTCCTGGTTTTTCTTTTCAGAGCTCGTCCTCCTACCTAGCCTTTCCTTGATCTGCTTTTGTTCTCTCCTGCTCTGTTGCTAACACATTTTTTCTCTCCCACTATCCCAGAGATGCCCCGACTACGAGGGAAGTCGAAACACGGGTCAGCCTGCCAACCAAATAGGCCCTGCCTAGTCCTCTGTCCCCCGCCTGCTCCCTTACTGCTATCCTCCTCCTCTTTAGCCACCTCGTGCTTGTCCCTGACACAGTCGACTCAAATTCCCGCTTCTCTCCCGCCCCTTGTTGTGTCCCTTGCCAACATAATGGATGGGTTGGACTGCTCAGGGCCCTCACTCGACTACAACCCAGGATGTTTACGCATTTCAACATATGTTTCACACCCAGGCCCTTTGGATCCTCCCAACTCTCCGGCCACCCAGTCGCTTCAGGACCAGCCTCACGATTCCCAATTTCAAATGGATGGTCTGGAATCCAGTCAAAATTCATGACGAAAACCCCAATCTCAAGCCGGTTCCAACGTTGACCCAGAATGCGAGTGGCAAACAAGTCTTGTATTGGTGTAGAGCCTGGTATTCGACCTACGTCACGACATGGATGACCTCCGGTTCTGCCTATAGACCCTGGAAAACAAAGCCTCTCAACTCCTATAGTTTCTCTCTACGTTACAGGGTGTTCATCACCTCCTACCAGAGACAGGCCAACCAACAACATCCCAACCAGCAACAACCTCCGCACCAGTGTTGGCACTGGAAACTTTGGTCCACATAGAGGTAGACCGCGAGGAGAAAAGGCTTCCATCACAGCTGGAGGACGTCCAGAAGGAAGATCACATGTTATCACAAACGAAGGACACCATGAAACTAGACCAGACACCAGTCGAGGAGGAGTCACCTCCTCCTGGGGACACGACATTTGGCGTCTTCTGCATGGTCGTGTCGCCACACTACAACCCATACCAGTGATATGTCTCTTGTTTTTCTCTGTTGTTTTCTCATGTGCATGTCAACCTTTCATGCATTTGTCCATGGTTAATATAGTTATGTTGTATACACTTTCCACAGTTATAACAGCCACACTTACGGGCCAGAGTTTTGAACTCTTTTTTCATTAGTAACAATATAGACTTCAGTGATGAAGCGGTTTGACTGGCTGAGTTGGTTTCCCCTTAGGGAAGCTCAATATTTACAGCTTGAAACCATGGAAATTCTCTATAGTCCTTCATTTTGGCAGACTTTTATACAATCTTACTTATGGAAATTATTGAATACAATTTAAATAATTGTTTATACTATTCATTAAGTAAAACATGTTATAACGTTATATAAATTACTATAAATCTTCATACAATGTTATAATATTCTATAAATTAATCAGTCTCATGTACATGATGGAATTGTTGGGTGCAAAATTGACATAGTGGAAGTGTTTGGTGCAAAATGTATATCACGGAACACGCTGGACATGAAAAGTGTGAACCCGCGACTTCGTATTTGTTCAGTGCATTTCTATAAATTAATCTCATGTATATGACCAAATTGTTGCGTGCAAAATGTACATGACGGAAGCGTTGGGTGCAAAATGTATTTCACGAGACATGGTGGCCATAAAAAATGAAAAAAGTGAACCCGTGACTTCGCTAACCCGCCACTCCGTAATTGTTGGGTTACATTGGTTATGCATTGAATATTTCATGTACTATCAAACTTAGATATTAGGAACATTCGTTCATGTACGAGACATTAATAATTTTTGATAAATTTCAAATAAAACTAATTCAGGAATACTAAATTCTGCATGAATACCACGTGTACTACAACTTACGGCCCACACATTTACTCCCCTTCCAGCCTGGCAGGGACTATGTTGTCATGCAACACTTGTTATATCTTAGACATGCTTAAGAGTTTTACCTTGTATTACAAATTTTTAAAAATTGAAATGGCCAATGCACATTCCCAAATCACCGCACTTTCCCATATGCTTTCTAAAAATTGTTTAAGTGTATGTTAATACATACATCCAAAGTGATTCCAAATTAAGTAATTGTAACATGATTCTTTTGGAGTTTTTATCAACTTATTTCTAATTCATTTTTTAATTATTTAATTAAATTTTGTAATTTTAAAATTATTTTGTTTGGTTTCCTTCTAAGTACACCTTATTTACATTATTAAATTGAAAAGTGGTATTACATTTTTAATAAATACAAGTGAGTATATATTTTATAAAATTAATAATAATAATATTTAATATTATTAGTGATTCCAAATTAAGTAATTCTAACATGATTCTTTTGGAGTTTTTATCAACTTATTTCTAATTCATTTTTTAATTATTTGATTAAATTTTGTAATTTTAAAATTATTTTGTTTGGTTTTCTTCTAAGTACACTTTATTTATATTATTAAATTGAAAAGTGGTATTACATTTTTAACAAGGGCTGCATGGCAGCTTAGTCCCTACCAAGTAGATAGATTTAGATTTTGTGTGCCAAGTAGATTTAGATTTCGTGCGCAGTAAAGATCTAGGGAACGACCAAGGAAAGAGGTAGTCTACCTTGGTAGGGAACGACCAAGGAAAGAGGTAGTTGACCCTGGAAGTTGATGAGTTTTAGTTTATAGTTGATTAGTTCCTAGTGGATCCTTAGTTGTTTATATCTGTACCTGATTAGTGTCTTATCCATCATTCCACGAATGATGTTGGTGTTGCTACCGCCCGTCGCTAGTGCTTATAGGTCAGGTCAAGCGCAATAGCTAGTCTCGAATTGGCTTTTTTGGCCTGTTAGGCCCTGGGCATAGCGAGTACTAAACACATTCTAATTAGACAAAGTGAAATAGATGGGCGAGATCAAATAGTCTTGGCTAGATGGCAGGATGCGATTGAACAGTCACTCGGCTGGCGGATTGATGGGCGATGGATGGAGGGAAGGATGGTTGGTTGGCGGACCCAACCTTATTGTAAACTTCTTTACTGGACGCCCCCTTTCTATATAATAATTTTGGTTTCTATTATTTAAGGTTGATTCTTGTACACCCATTTTCTTTCCCCATCCCCCGTGGTTCATTGACCAACCAGAAATTGATGGCAGTGTGATTGCGGCCTACTTGTGCTCCTTGATTTGTGTTAGAGCTCGATGAACAACTTGAAAAAGTGAAAATAGAAGCTAAAGGCTTTCCAGTGATGCGGTCGACGGAGAAGGAAGTTACAAAATCCATCACTAACCGTACATTGCATATAACCCACTCTTCTATTTGATAGGACCCCAAAAATCTTCCCTGGCTCATCTGACACTCATCGGCTCCTTCCTAATGTGGAAATTCTTGACTACACTACCTCAGCAAATATGTGACCTATTTGAACAAGTGGTAGCGAGAACTTCAAGTAAGCAGTCCCAGCACCAAAGCAAGCCTATCGAAAAATCGAGACCCTTCGACAAATAACCACCCTCTCATGCTCCAATTGTCTCTTTTCCAGTGTATGTAGCCTCATGCCTTTAGAATATCGTGTAGAGGCATTCACCACACCACATCACAGACGCAAGCATAAGCATTTTTCCATTGCAATGCTTTTGAGCGATGCACAACATTTAATAGAAGGGTGGTTCTTGTGACATCCTATACATATGAGAAGCAACACAATGCTTCAACGAGAAGATGAATGAGGCATCGCAGCTGCACCCGCAACCCCGTTAATAAATTCAAAATACAACACAACCATTGCACAATAGCCCGACCTCGTCGTTGCTGCTCATATTATCATACAAAACACTGCCATAGAACCTGGATCTGATCTAATGGTTGTGACTATTCTCTGCAATTCAAAAGAAACAAGAAGAACAAAATCAGGCTGACCATTCAGGTATTTTTCCTTGCCAATAATCAACCATATTTTCCTTAAATTGTTTTGAAGAATACATTTACTATGAAACCTCCAAGAAAACAAGTCAGACAGCAAATACAAAAATCCATTAATTGCATCCTCATTACCCAACCCGTTGCAATTCAAAAGAAACAAGAAAAACAAAATCAAGCCGACAAATCACTCATGGGAAGTCGTATATCTGATGGCATGGCAGTGCAGAGGTCGTGAAGTGGAGAAAATGGCCATGCAGATGGCCACGATGTGCCATCGATTGCAGTGAATATTTTTGCAGTGACAGTACTTATGAAAGGCCTCCAGATCCCTATGTTTGCATTTATGAACCACAACAGGGTCGACAATAAGAGGTTTATCTTAACAGCAAATGGGATGGTAGAAAAAAGATTTTAAATAATTGTAAAAAATAAAAATAAAAATCCATTGCCAAAGTGTAACATTAGGAAAACAACACAAATTTTTCGTGAATGCATGGATTAATATGTGGTGAAGGAGTGATCATTCATTCAACAGTTGTCATTGCATGGGAAGCACGTGTAAAATCTTCCTGGGTAGTCAGTTCGGCGTTTGCATGAAAAGAATGTGTAAAATCTTCCTTTGAAGTTGGTTCAATAGTACATTGATATCTTCTCCCAGCTATCCCTCACCCCTATTCTTTCCCGAATGTAACCTCTGTAATAGCCCATTCTGTGAAGCCCGAATTTGCTCGATGAATACGACCAACGTCTCTTTGAATACGATGAATGAAGTTGCATTCCCTTCATTTTCAAAAACAATCTTTGTTCTAAATCCTGGCTGTATATTTTGAAGAGTTAAATTATGAGCAATTACATGGAAAGAGAGCACGAGGAGGGCCTCCAAATTGTGCTAAAGCTTCGATATGTTCACGATGGACAATGGTATATCTCTTCTTTATTTCCATCCAACATGTTTTCTTATTCCTTTTATTCTTCCTTTTGCAGGTTTTTTTGTATCCTACGACTTACCTTCTGACATGGTCTCTTTTTGTGAATTACAATATCATTTGGTCACTAATAATTTTTAAAAATATTGTGAAATTTAAAAAAAAATTAAGTGGGTACTCTAAAGCTCACCTTGTTTATCCTCAAAAGGGCTACTGTATAATTTAATTAGTTTATATTTGGTTAAAATTTTGCAACTCAAATTCCTTATAAGACAATTCCTAAGATGCAGATGAGCAGTGAAAGCTGGGGAGGCTCCCCTCTGACACTTGCCTGAGTCTGTTGTAATCATCTCAACTCGAACCTTTCAACCTTACTTCGCCTTTTTGGGATTATGGCCCGGAGGGACAGGCAAGAGAGAAAGACTTTCTTTGGTAGGCATAGCTCAGTCCTTGCTATGCCGCATGTTGGTGGATGAAGGAAGTTATACACCTCTTCTCCGTGTATTAAGTAAAAGTGACTAAGGTTAACAACTCACTTCTCAAATTTCAACACTCATTTTTCATTATCATTTGTTTTTGCTTTATTGGTATAATGCTAAGGCCTTTGGATGTCAGGATTACAATAATCAAGATGCAGACATGAGACGTGAGAAATATTAGCACACTAAATCCATTTTCATTGTTGAAGTCATTCCAAACCAAGATTCTTGAGCAAGTCCAGAAAGCTTTGAAGGAGTCTCAACTAAGATACAAGATCAAGATCGACGAGATCATGTGTTCTAAGTGGATGACATGGTATGGCTACACTATTCCAAAGAAAAGTTCTAGGGGACAAGGTAAAAGTTGAAACCCATATATACAGTCTAAGAATCTATCCTCAAAACACAATGATACAAGAAAATGGCTACGAATTTAAGTAGTTATACATGCACTAGATATTACCTAGCCTAGAGACTAGATAGTAGATATTACCTTGCATAGATAGTATATATTACCTTTCAATAGCTTCAAACATTGAACTGCATCGCTTCTCCACTCCATAAGTGATGTGCTCATGATCGACGTGATTTCTTTGTCGGACTACGCTCATGCTTCATGTACAGGTACATAACTAAACTAAAAGGAAAAGGTACAGGTACAGGACTAAACTAAAACGAAAAGGTACAGGGACAGGACTAAGCTAAAAGGAAAAAGGTGGTGTGGCGGTGTTTTCTCGACAGGGTGATGGCCTTTCAGCGCATTGAAAGGCAAGATCAACATCGGTGGTTTGTCATTGCATTGAAAAGCAAGCTCAACATTTTAGAGGCAGTGGCATTTAAATCATTGAAAAAGCAGTGACATAGATGTCAAATAACGTTATAATCAAAAGTGGAAACTTTATATAGCTTGTCTAACCATGAAATTTATAGCTTATATAAGAATGGACTTTAGGTTATCTACTTTAATAATGAAAATATTACATTTCTTAGCAATAAGACTTCAAATATCTCAACCAATAACGTTCGTAGAAAAGAAATTTAAACATGTATAAAAGTAATTTAAGCATGGTAAAAAAATAATCATTTTGCTTTCCCTATCTATAACATTGGAGGATGGAAAAACATATTTAGTCAACGTTAAGTAATTGATATTCAATGATGAATCGAATGCAAGAGTCTTGGCCTTCGACACGGACTAATAAATACAAGTGAGTATATATTTTATAAAATTAATAATGTAACGATCCTCCCATTCGTCACGACGACAAACCTCTTATAACAAGTACAAAGTTTTTTTTTGTGTGTGCATGTGTACAAGGGTAATGAATACATTAAACTTGCGTAGCATCACGACGACGAACATGTCGCATGCAACGATGACAACAACATAACGACCTAAGACGCACATCAAGTATCTGCATGCAATGAATGACAATCAATCGACAAATAAATAAGACTGACTACCCGCCCATCCTACCTTGCAATGGTTAGGCCCTCCAAGACACATAAGCAACGCTCAAGCCCAGGTTCCCATTGATTTTAACCATTTAAGGTCTCAGGGCTGGCGACTATTCTGAGGAACATGGAGGTGTCTACACCCCACCCGACACAAACAGACCAAGCCCTCTAAGCTAATGACAATAACATAACCATCAAGATCGCAAACAACAAGGTTATCCACATTAAGGCATTTTACGATAGTGCATCATTATTAACTCCTTAAATTGCTCACTACTATTACAGTATTGCATGGAGGTGTATTTTTAATCAAATTACGAGACAATGACAAATAATCTAGCATGTAAGGTATTTAACATAGTCTATTCCAACCTCCATTACGAGCCCGACTTTGCATGTCTAAAGTGCACAATATCATTAAGGTACGATCTAAAATAGTCTTGAAAACATTTCATTGCACAATTTCTAAATTACCAGTGACAACAGAGCATCATCTAAATTGTCATTTAAAGAACATTACTAAGAAAGTCTAAATATTCGACAGGATTATTAACTAAAAATATAAGTCATCATTAATTAAAATCTATCTAGTTTGTCAATTATAAACTAGCAATTTATTAAAAACTTGCAATATCTTTAATTAGAACTGAATGATGCATGTTCTCAACATTTGTAAAGATGACAAGGCAGGTTAGAAATTAAGATATTGTACTCAGGTTGAAAGACATTACCATTGGTAAGCATCACATTTTATCCTTCTACACATTCCAAAAGGGCAATTCTAAATTAATCCTATTCTCAATCTACTAGCCATTAGCATTAATTGAGGCATTAACTAATTTTAAGTAGCTTACTTTTATTACATAATAACTGAAATAAAGTAATTACTTGTTATGAAATATTAACTAAAAATAGATTGCTTTTATTTAAAATAAGGTAGATTGCTATTTTTAAAGACTAACCGAACAAGGTAGTTGTTGCTATGAAATATTAATTGGAAACGTAGATGGCTTTTATTTAAAAAAAAGGTAGATTGCTATTGGAATTACTAACAAATAAAGTAGTTGCGGTTATAAAATATTAACTGGAAAAAGTAGATTGTTTGCCTTTATTGCTATTTTTAATTAGACCTCCAACTGTCATCTAATTCTAAATTCGTCTCATCACAATCCACTGGCCATTATCTTTATCGAACCAATACCAAAAGGGGAATACAAATTGTTGTTGGAGCCACACAGTCAGCAAAGGAGGGCAGTCTGGGGGTGGACGAACTAGAATGAACATGCCCCTTGGTTAAGCATTTCTAAACACCAATACCCACAGCCAATAAATGACAGGATTGGAAACAAATAAAATAAAACGGGTACAACCAATACAACCCAATCCAAAACAAATGGTAAGCATGCAAGTTCGTTAACTGTAGGTAATACGCTACAGTTCAAGGCGCCCCTGGAGGTAAATCACAGTGCTAATTGTTGGCACGAAGAGTGAGGTGATGCACCAGTATTATTGCAGGTAATGTGCCACCATTCACGGGTCTGGAGGTAGTACAACTTCTAACCATAATCATCTCCGTGAGGGCAGGCACCGGTCGATGGAGCGTTGTCCTGTACACAGTTTTGCTCTTAAACAAATGCCCAGAATCAAGAGTAAAAGGGTAAAATCCATTTAAAAAACAAGGTGGGGTAAGGGCCCAAGGTTGATACACTGTACAGAGACATTTTAGTCCATGCGAGGTAAGGAGTACGCATGGCATCCCACTGCGTGCTAAACGATGCATGTCCCAATGCCTAAGAAATGTACAGGTCGGAATGGTGGGTTCGCTGGCTAGAAAACATAACAGAACCAACTGGCTTCCATAAATGGGGAGTGGTCAAACGGAAGGAGAAGAAATGGAAGGATCGCCAAATGGAATCAATAATGACGCCCATAGTGATATCAGGGATCGTGCGAGAGAATTATTTGAATGGATAAACATTTTTTTAGAAGGAGAGCCGCAAACCTCAGAAGGTGACACTATAACACTTCCTTGTAAAACTGTAACACAGCAAGGTGAAATCGAAACTGATGTCTTTTCACATGAGGAGGGTTGGGACCGTGACCGTGCTCAATGGCACTTGGTCTACAACATAGTCTTTAGATCAAAGAGACATGGAAACGGAGACGAGTGGCATTTTGAGAGCTCTCGGGAAAAATATGGATATAGCAGATTTAGATAAAATAGGACTGGCAGACGACGCATCCAATCATGGGATTTATAATGATGATCAAAACGACCTCAAGATTGCAATAACTGAAAACATTGATACTCTTTTGTTGCGAGGTATATTTGACTGGAGCCGCCCAGATGGAAATGTGTGGAGCCAAAGATGTGGTCAAATAGAGGGAGAAGAAATGGAAGGATCACCAAATGGCTATGGTCTTGAGGTGGCAAATTGCCAAAGCAATTTATCCAGGGATGGAATGACTTCCTTAGGAGAGAAACTCGAGCCAAAATCCGGCAAGGAGTACACCAATTTAAAAGAAATCGCAGAGTGGTGAAAGGCAGAGCTTCATAAACAAAGCAGAGGTCAACACTGTCATAAAATGAAACGTAGATGTAATTGTCCAGGGATATGAAATTTCGGATTAAAATTTGTACATCCTTCACATAAATACAAATGCTGGAGTGATAAAAACTAGTCAATTTAACCATAAGCAAACGCAGACAAATATAAAAAAATAAAGCACAGCAGGAGATCGCATAGAACCAAGGAAGGTCAGCAATGCTGAGGTCATAAGATCCTTTTTATCCAATACCAACTTGCCACAACAGAGTTAAGAATAAATATTTTTATATCTGTCACACAATTAAAATCGTCAAAGAACAGAAAAGGAAAACCAGTCAATCCGACGAGAACCCAAGCAGATTTAAGTCAAGTATTTTTCATCTCACAAAGCTAATATACAAATGTTGATAACATTAAGAGAGGGCCAGGGTCCTAATACCTTCTATCATGAAAAAATGGAAAGTGTATCGTTGCCTGATCGCCTGCTCCGAGTGTCATCTGCGCGCTCCGTGCTACTCCCGCTCGTCGACCGTCGATACTACACCGGTACCTCCTAGCCAACGCTAGGGGTACTCTGCTTCCCCCTTAGCCCCCCAAGTCATAAAGGGGCTACACACTATCCAGATGGTAAGTCTAGCTCCCAGCTCACCTCGCAAGGTCAAGCTACCACTCCTTTCCGAGCTGGGAAATCCCAACTCCCACAAGTGAATCAGTCAAGTCAATATTTCGACAGTGTAACGTTACGCTAACAGCCGATCCCTTCTTCCTTCTCCCCCCTCTCTTTTATAGATTTTTAGAACTTCCATTCTTTCCCTAAATCTCATTTAATTTAAGTTTTAAATAAAAATCTTCTAAAAATTCTCCTTCGTACAAGTGTCATCCATCCCCCACTTTCCTCCAATAATTATTTTCTTTAATTTATTAATTGTCTCATTTCCCTCACCCACTAGAGTTACTCCTAAATTTACTCCTAGGTGTCCCTAGATTCCCTTACAGGTTTTAAAAGCTTTCCCTAAAAAGAAATTGCATCTAACCAATAGCTCACGAACCAATCACGCCATAAGTATAACTATCCTATAAGCCTAATACCTTATATTATATTAACCATTAACCCTTAACCATTAATACCTCATTAATATAATGTTAACTATATTAATGAGGTATTAATATCCCTAATATAATAGCGTATATTAGTAATATTAATAGTTATTATATTATATTAGATGAACTGTTGGTTGTTTGTAAGGGATATTAGGTATAGTATAGTGATTGGTCTGTTGGTTATAAAGACCAATCACTATACTATACGTAATTTCGTTCGTAATCCGAATCTGACTAACTCAGGACCATCTAAATCAGGATCATACTAGGCTAGCTCAGGACCAAACTAGGATAGCTCGGGACCAACCCTTGATCACTTACTTCTCAG
>ML786028.1:1212426-1239166 GCA_009831015.1 Picea engelmannii | reverse complement strand
CGCAAGAATAATAGTAGAAGCGATTATGTATTTAACAATGGCATATAATTGTTAGATCAGGAGAATCGTAGGAAATTCTTAATTTTTATTGAAATTTCTACATGGTATCAGAGCCACATAGGCCACGGAGCTATGAAAGTGAGGTGCAAACATAATTTCATTCTCGCAAGTCCCGTCTCTAGCAGGGTGCGAAATTTAGTACTGTAGACTATGCTCAGTTCTCAAAGAAGAAATTCTTGCACCCTAGACAAAGGAGAGGTGTGAACTTCAAGGTGATTCTCGCAGGCTACTTAAGGGAGAAGTGTGAACTCCCCTCACCCTACAGTGAAGTATAGTGCGAAATTCCCAGGCAAGTTCGCAGGCTATACACAGGCAGGGTGCGAACTTCCTAGGCAAGTTCGCAAGCTATACACAGGCAGGGTGTGAACTTCCCTCAGGCTACTCTCAGGTGGGGTGAAAACTTCCCAAGGAAGAGGGATTGCAGAATTTGAGTTTTGGTGGTTGGATGACATTCAAATTTGCAAGATTTTCTTGGTGCAACAGTTGATTCAAGATCGAAATGTCTTTCAATGGCTTGATGTTGGAGTATTCACTCGAGGGAATCTCTAACTACATTGCTTGTAAGGATAGGATGGAGGAAGTACTCGAAGACAATGGCTTGATGGATTACATTGATAGAGATGTTCCTAAGTCAGATGCGACAGACACTGTAAATCTTGATGCATGGAAAAAGAAAGTGGAAAAGGAGAGGAGGATTCTGATGGAGGGCGTACGAGACCACATTGTCTCAAGTCTCCATGGGAAAACCACACCACATGCAATGTGGAAGGTTTTGACGGATCTGTTCCAAAACAGTAGAAACCATAGGAAATTGGTGCTCAAAGAGAAATTCAGGAAGATCAAGATGGAAAAGGGTGACACCATTCCAAAATATCTCACGAAGTTTGTCCAATGTCAGGATGAGCTTGGAAGTGTGGGAATAATAGTCGTTTTTGATGACTTGGTGACCTTGGCTCTCTTAGGACTTCCCAAGAGTTGGCACAGTTATCAAGACTCTGTCAATGGAAGGGAAAAATTATCGGATTGGGAACGACTATGGTCAGATCTAGTGAAAGAGGAGTTTAGGCAGAACACCAGAGATGGATCTTCATTAAAGCGTGATGATGAAGAGGATTATGCTTTGACTACCAAGGCAAGGAAAGGGAAAGGGAATAAATTCCATCCAAAATCTGAGTCTAAAGTCAAGAAGCTGGATTTGTCCAAAGTGAAGTGTTTTCACTGTCACGAACATGGGCATCTCGCTACTAACTGTCCACAAAAGAAGAAGAACAAGACGGTTGCTGGAGCTGGAACTAGTGAGGCTCTTGTCTCACAATTTGAACTTGAGTTCACTTTGATCACATGCATGGCTTCAAGTGCATTGGGGTCGGTGTGGTGTTTGGATAGTGGTGCTTCCTTCCTCATGACAAGAGATAAAGAGTCTTTCATTGACTTGGTGGAGAAATATCTTAGAATGCATATAGAGATGGGCAATGATGGATGATACAGTGCAACTAGTATTGGTACCATTACCTTTCAGAGGGAGTCAAGTAAACCATTTCAATTGAAAAATGTTATGCATGTTCCAGGTCTAAAGAAAAACTTGGTCTCAGTCGCAATGTTGGAGCACAGAGGCTATGATGTTGTTTTTAGTAGTGGAAAATCCTACCTGAGACATAAAGCAACGGGTCAAGTCAAGAAGATAGGGATTCGAGTTAAGAATCTCTACATGTTGGAGGTAGATGGTTGCAGTGCCATGATAGGCAAGGAAGAAAAAGTGGTGAGCCGGGATGAAGGGTGAATTATGGCATAAGAGATTAGGCCATCTTCATCATGGAGCCTTAAAGATCATGCAACAAATATCTATTGGACTTCCAATGGGAACACTTGCTCAGTTAGATCAATGCAAGGGGTTCACCTTGGGGAAGTATGTAAAGTGCACCTTTCATGAAAAGGAGAACTGTGCTTCGGTAATCCTATAGAGAATTCACACGGACGTGTATGGACCATTCTCGGTTGCTTCAATAGAAAAACATAGGTATTATGTTATTTTTGTTGATGACTTTTCTCGTAAATGCTAGATATTCTTCATGTAGAAGAAGGATAAAACATTCTCAAAGTTTTGTGAGTTTAAAGCATTGGTGGAGGAAGAGTTGGGGAAGCAAGTGAAGTCTCTAAGGAGTGATAATGGTGGAGAATACATCTCTAAAAAATTCAAATACTTCTGCAGCAGAGAAGGAATTCAAAGAGAACTCATAGTGCCTCATAACCCACAACAAAATGGGGTCGCGGAGAGAAAGAACAGAACGATCATGGGTGCAACACGGGCGATGTTGCATGATCAAGGCCTACCAATGAATTTTTGGGCATAAGCATGCAATACTGCGTTTTATGTGCAGAACCGTTGTCCTCATAGAGTACTTGACATGAATACACCTGAAGAATCTTTTACTGGTAAGAAACCTGACGTTTCTCATTTTAAAATTTTTGGCTCATCCATTTATGTGCATGTGACCAAGGATGCCAAGAAGAAGTTGGAACTGACTGTTGAAGTTGGGATATTTTTGGGGTACACAGAAACACCCCACAATTATCGTGTGTATTTTTCGAACAGTAAGATGATTGTTATGCAACGGAATATAAAATTCGATGAGGGGAAAGCCATGCGGTTGTCACTTGAGAGGGAGCTAGACTTGCATGCAGAAGAGGAACTGTTGGTTCCCAAAGATGAGTCTCAAGATGTGGATCAGCCACATGAAGAGGTTTATGGGGTGGAGGAAACCACTCAAGCAGAGCCATCCATCAAAAATGGAAGAAAGTGCACCACGGAAGTTGACAGATTGAGACTAGATGCTGCACAGAATGTAGGGGCCCCTACTTCACTACGCAGATAGAGACAGTCTCCTGATCGATTTGTTGGATACATGGCTCTCATGAGAAAATGTATTGTGAATGAACCATCTTCCTTCCAGGAAGCAGTGTAGGACCCCACTTAGGTTGATGCTATGGTAGAGGAGTATGACTCCATTGTCAAAAACAATGCATGGGAAATTGTCCCAAGACTGGTTGACAAATCAGTGGTAGGTTCGAGATGGATCTACAAGGTAAAGCAAGTTTCTAATGGGATTGTTGAGAAATACAAGGCCAGGTTTGTGGCCCGAGGCTTCTCACAGATCAAGGGGATAGATTATGATGAGACCTTTGCACCCGTCGCAAGGTACTCTTCCATAAGATCCATCCTTGCACTCTCAGCGTAGATGGGTTGGTGCCTTCATCAAATGGATGTAAAAACTATGTTCCTCAATAAGATCATTGAGGAAGAAGTGTACATTGAACAACCATAAGGTTTTGAGACCTTTGACAGAGAGTCACATGTGTGCAGACTCAAGAGAGCACTCTATGGGCTGAAGCAAGCACCCCGTGCTTGGTACACTCGGATAGACAACTATTTCACTAGATTGGGCTTCACCAAAAGTGAAGTGGATGCAAACCTATACCAAATTGTGGTGGAGGGTAATATTTTAATCATTGTGCTATATGTTGATGATTTAATACTGACTGGTGATGAGTAGCTGATACACTCATGCAAAGAGGACCTTGTAAAGGAGTTTGAGATGAAATATTTGGGCCTTCTTCACTATTTCCTTGGTTTGGAAATATGGCAGCGAGATGGTGAAATTTTTGTGTCTCAAGGAAAGTATGCAAGAGAGATACTGGGTAAGTTTTACATGGAGGACTGGAAACCCATGGATACTCCTCTTCCAGGAAACTGGAGGAAAGAGGATGCTACTTTTGGAGAAGTAGTGGATGCTACTATCTATCGATAGTTAGTGGGTTCGCTAATGTATTTAGTGAACAGGAGACTAGACATTTTCTATGCGGTTAACCAACTAAGTTAAGCAATGGTTAAGCCTACCAAACTCTTTTGGAAGGTGGGTAAGCATGTCCTGAGATATCTGAAGGGCACATCTGAGTATGGATTATGGTACAGATAGACAGATGAGGTGAAGTTGCATGGCTTCATAGATGCATATTGGGCAGGCAGCCCAACGGAAAGAAAGAGCACATTAGGGGGGATCTTTAGTATCGGATCTACAGTTGTTTCTTGGTACAATAGGAAATAGAGATCCGTGGCACTCATTTCAGTGGAAGCGGAATACATGGTAGCGAGTCAAGCTGCATGTGAGGCTATCTGGATGAGAAAGATCTTGGTTGGTTTGTTTGGTTATCATTTAGATCCGATAGTGATTTATTGTGATAATCAGAGTTGCATTAAACTCTCGAGTAATCCTGTGTTTCATGACAAATTTAAGCATATAGATATCTGGTATCATCATCTCAAAGATTGTGTGCAACAAAAGATCATGTTGCTTCAATAAATTCCTACAGAATATCAGGATGCAAACATTTTGACGAAGGTGCTCACCAGGAGAAAATTCGAATATCATAGAGATAGGATTGGGGTGAAGGAGAATCCCTTTCTTGTTGAGAGGGAGTGTTGAAAAGTCAACAAGAAACATGTGTTTAATTTATTTTTCCCTTAAATAAATTGGAAAATAAATGTTAATCTATTATTTCATTCATAACTGACTGAGTTGGATTTGTAACAAAATTATAAGTGTAGTTAAGTGAGTTAAGATCAGTTGTACTAGTTGTAACTAAACATGCACTAGTGAGAGTTTAGTTAATCAGTGAACTTACATGCAACTGAAGATTCACCATGGTTAACTACATGCATGTCTGATCCAGTGGAGACCCAGTTGAGATAACAGGTGAAAGGGACAGTTTGGCTATTAGTTGTGATTTGATCACACATGCAATGGATATGCTTATGAGCATGTGCAAATTAGGAAATTATGATCATT
The DNA here is from genome assembly GCA_009831015.1 of Picea engelmannii. NCBI lineage: Eukaryota > Viridiplantae > Streptophyta > Pinopsida > Pinales > Pinaceae > Picea > Picea engelmannii. Next base: position 1,234,262 of record ML786028.1, on the reverse strand, counting down.
GTGAGAATTCAAATTACAGAGTTTGTGTAGAGGAGGCAAGCTATCTGGACACAGGAATTGGCACATGTATTTGTTGATTTGTGTATGACAGTGTAAAACGATTGTATTGTACTGAGAGCTCTTCGATTAGAGTTTTGTATGAGATTGTTTCATGATTCATGATATACATAATATATGATAACGGGGTTTTTAGATTTACGCTTTCTCGGAAAAGCTTATGTGTTATGTGTTCTTGATATTTTCACTTTGTGATTGTGGTTGTGATCATGGTTTAATTTTCCACAAGAATAATGGTAGAAGCAATTCTGTATTTAACAGTGGCATATAATTGTTAGATCAGGAGAATCACAAGAAATACTTAATTTGTATTGAAATTTCTACATTTCCATCCCAATGTGTGACTGACCTTCGTATGACATAGTCAGGGAAGGTAGGGTCCAAGGGTCATTAAAATATGAAGTATGAAAAGGAACAAACCTCATTAACGACAAAGACTCACTAGAAAGGGAATGAATGTGATGAATTGGTGCCACAAAATCAAAGCTCGCCATGAGAGAGGAATACACTTCAACACCAACATCCTCAGTTTCCTACTAAGAATTGTCAATCAATAGGACCGAAGGTCCAACTGATGCATTAGGACTTGTGTTCACAAAGGACAATTTATCAATCGTCACTATTTTCCCTTCATAAGGAAAACATAGAGTGAGGAAAACAAATGACACAAATGATGTCATGGCATAAGTCCAATTATTCCCTAGTAGTAAATTATAGTCAAGTGGATTATCCACCACTTTGACATCAAACTCCACTTTCTTTCCACCTAACTGGACTAGAAAAGTGGGAACAATTTCGTGGGGTCAAAAGGAATGCCCATCAAATGCAGTCAACATAGTCATAGATTGGGATAGATTCAAAGAGTGAATGGATTTCCAATAGGTTAGGGACATCACGCATGTTGTGGCACCTTCATCAGTTATAATGTGTTTATTGGTAATTTTCTTGTACTCCACATGGATTTGAAAGGCCACATGGTAAGGTAAGCGAGGCCTAACTTCTGTGATATCAAACTTAATAACCTTTGAGCCACATGGGTGTAGAGATCCTAAAGAAGATAACAAGGTGCTCCTCTGTGAAGGAAACATATGGAGATTCTCCAAATCTAAAATCGCACAAGGGGTTTGACCTAGATCTTAGATAATCGAATAGTTTTGGTCATCTTTGGAATTAGGATTGTGGGTCGAGAATTTTAGTAATCCTTTCGGAAAACGAGGCAGAGGTTCCGACTTTTCGATATGCAAGGGTGTTTCTGGAGGATGGGGAGAATATGGACATACAATAGTCTGTTAAGAACCGTAATCACGAGATCGAGTGGCTACATCAATATGAGACTTGACTGTATTGACACATAGATGGCCACCTTCATGTGTCGAGGGGTTTTGACTCCTAATCGACACATTTCTAGTGTTGGGGGCCCCCGAGGCCATGTGTTGATAATGTGGAAACATATTTGTCAGCACAATGGGAAGCTATGATAAGAGCCTCAAGGATTCCTCGATTTTGGGGCATAGGTGGGTAAGGTGATCATCTTTACAAAGTTTACAAGGAAAATCCACCTTTTGTTTTTCTTTATTTCCCTCAGCAGTTGTTATAGAAATATTTCCCTCACCCTATGCAATCTTGCACAGAAGGCCTTTTTTTGTTTCCCTATGTAGACTTATCATCCCTGTTTGTAAATCCGAGAGCTAAAAATACATATTTTTCCACATGTACGGATCTTTCCTACTATACAACATGCGTATACGCAGGCTCCACCACTACAACCCGCATACATCAAGATTTGTGCCAAAACATGAAAATTAATGTCAGGTTTCCATGTCATGAAAGGAGATCTATGATCCTTGGCCTTCCATATATTGGAAAAGTTATGACTCGGACCTTCAATTCCATTTGAAGGATATAAATGGGCCAATTTTGAGCTATGGAAAAGAGGAGAAAGAATTCAACTTTGAGAGCAAATTTACTCTTGAGAAATTATTTACTTCATATTGATTATGCATCCCTTTGTCGTTTAAGCCTGAACAAAGTGTTCAGCCCCCAAGCTCTTCCCTTATTGATTGAGAACCTCATTGTTTCTCTTTTATGAGCTTGCCTTTGGTGGAGGATTGAAGTGGTGGAGGCCCAACTGTAAGGAACTTAGTTTCTCGGTTCCAAACCATGCCGACACAGAAGTCTGTAACATTTTCACTTCTGTTGATCATATATTAATATAAATACTATTTTCCCATCCAATTGATATCTTGCAAATATTTAAATTATTATTCCATGGGCGTATTTGTCCTATTTATTAATGGATTATGCTATTGAATGTGCTAACATCATCTATTATCACCGTATGCTTGTTGTGCTTGGTTGTTGAGGACTAGTAGCAGGTATATTGCTTTGGGTCAAGTGCTCAATGGTGGACTTCATCGAACATCTGGACAAGGTAGGACTTTTATCTTGTCTTGCTAGAATATTGTTTACATAGCATACTTGAGAATAGAGTTGGTTTCTGCAGTCATTTCTGTCTATTGTGGTTTATCCTATCCATAGAGATATTTTCCTCGTAGTAGAATTGGCGACCATACTGGGAAAATAATCATCTTTCTTAGGGTTTGGAGTACTTTTCTCCCTAGATTTCTCTCATTCGTATTGTGTCTCTTGTCATATCATTGCTTGACAGCCTTTGTTCACTCTGGGTCTAAGTTTTCAGCCTTCTCCCTTGCCTAGCCTTGTTTTTTGAAACATATACGCGGTTTTTGCCTTGACAGTCGCGTATATACGCAGGTTGTCCCTCTACAAGCTATGTACATATTCTTTTTTTCCTTGAACAATCGCGTATGTCAACATTCTTTGCTAGTTTGTTGGGTCTGGTGGTTGCTGGGTGGGATTTGATGTTTGTTGAGTTTGTAGGGCTTTTTAAGTGCTTGTGGGATGACAAGAAATCTGTCTGGGGTTGAATTTTTCTCATCACCTTTTCATTTTGATTTTCCTTTTATGTTGGACTGGGTGTCTTGTTGTTTGGTATCCTAATTGAGTTGTCTATTTCTATACACAATAGAGTTTAATATATCAAGTTGTTTTTCATTCCATGTATTTTCATTTTTCTTATATTCAAAGTACAAAAATATTAGGCATTTTGCATTGCTTGGCATTTTGGTCTTTTGAGTCCCTATCATTAGCTTAGTGCATGTAATGGAATATTGCATTTTTACTTCAGAATTGCAGTGTTGAAATTGAAAATTGCATTGTTTTTAGAAGCATATCATTCATTGAAAAGTGAAGTTAGGACTTTGCATTGTATTCATATTTACTTTACTTGTTGAGTCATAACATCATGAGTTTCACTACCATTCCTTTTTGAGTAAGCACGACCATTAAAATTAATGTTATAATTTAAAATTGATTAGTCACGATTTTATTTTCTAGGGTGCACAAACTAGCTTAGGATTTAGTGCCTTGGAATAGGATTTTGTGACTAAACTTCTCCAAGGAAATTAAATCAACATATGTGTCTGACAAAGGGAGTGGAGAAATCCATTGTATGATCAGTAATATCAAGAGGCCCTGCTCACATCGGAGTTAATCATGAGGTCGCACGAGGTTGGTTGAAGGGATATCCCCCCCGACACCTTCTTAGCGTCAGAGATATTTCTATGGATCTATTTTTATTTAGGGATATTTCTAGTGCCTTTCCCTCCATGAGAGGTAGTGCTTTCAAGGTTTTGGGCTTTTCTACCCTGCCCATATGGTGGACCTGACTTACGAATGATCACTTGTGCATCGGTTATACATTGTTTGCTTAACTTAGGTGCCACATAGGTTACTTGCAATTGTTATTCTGCATGTACCTTGGGTCAGATAAGGGTCAGACAACACACATTCTTTATGGAGGATTACCTCTCTGGGGGGATCTGACTGACTGGTTGTTAATCCCACGAGGGCCCTTATAACTGATTCTGATACCTATGATATTTAGCAGGGAGTCTCAGGCTCCTATTGGGTGAGTCATACCTTCTTTAGGGAGGGAGGCCACTTTCAACAAATTTACCCCGTTTGTGTGCATATTGGGCATTTGATTTTTAGTGTGATATTTGATTGCTAATTGGCCCTAGGAGTTTTTAATGAGTTTTCATTATCATGGATAGTGGATTTCCTTTAGCTCCCTCATTTACCACTACCCCCCCCATGATGTTCACTCATTTCATGGGGACAAATCTATAATGAACCCCTCGACCAACCTGAGCCCGGGATATGCCACTCCAGAGAAACCACTCATGCTCTAACGCCAGGCGGTAACATTTTCAGCCATGAGGCTGAACCATGCTACTCTAGGGAACATTTTCATTCCCATACTACGGAACATACAATAGCATACCTAGTAGTCAGCTAAGAAATGCCACCTAAATTTACTCTTTAGACTGTATGCAACTAAAACATATACATACAACACGCTCGTGGAAGCTTTACATCTAAACATAAACAAACCATTACTTTTTGTAACTCACAACTTTTATATTAAAATAACAGTAATTATCGATATGCATCATTTACAGGAAATTATCCATAAGAACATAAGCATTCATAGTCACATATATGATAAAATCATAACATGGGCATGTAAATAACAAAACAACATATCCATATATCATAAAATTGATACTTATCTTTAAAAAGACTGCCACCAATTTCTTACAGACCGTCCACGAACCTCCTAGCCATAGATTACACTGTTCATCACTCTCAACAGTGAATCACCCCTGAGTTGGGACTGAACTCCACCCAGGGTAAAGGGATTCCTATCCAAGCTAAGGCTCATGGACAATAGGAAAGACTCCATCTCAGGTTCTCACTCAACTAACATCCTACAACCTCTCATTCCCCACATGCCTGTCCCACCCAAGGAAGTGTGCCCCTTCTCTGCTCAACAGTCCCTTGGCTACCCCACTTCCCTTCCAGGGCTTCAGAAACAGGTCGGACCAGAAGTCTTAGAGCATTGTAGCTGCAGTTTATCACCTACAGAAATCAATCCCCAACAATTCTCTCACCCAGAGAACTGCTCACGGGCCTGACAACCCACTTCTTCAATCTCACTCCAAGCTAACCAGGTACACCAACCAAAAGGGATAGGGAAACAGGTTTTGGAAAGGTAGAATGGATGTCTCAAGTATAACAGAATGTATGAGTGAAATGGTCATGGAATCATTGTCTGGATAACTGAGTGTGTTTTGGAATCACTGTGAACTCTCTGTCAAAAATGATTGTCAATCTGTTGGTTCCCCCCCCCCCTTTCCTGTCTCCCATTCATAACCTTCCTCCCGAATCATCCCCACTGAGCTAAGTTTCCCCACGATATGAATGGATGTCCCCAACTTGACACTTGTCATATCGAAAGTTACTTTTGTCCACTTGTCCCCAACTTTAGAACTTACGATAAAATTATCTATACTTTATGTTTTGGGAAATATTAATATAATATTCCCTTGACTTTTGGCCCTCCCTTTCCCTAACTGGTGAATTTCATTCCCCCATATCTTTTATTGTGGTTAGTCTGTGCACAATGATGTATTTTATATTAATCATGAGTCATGTACAAAGTAGGCACATTGGCCCTTGACATCTAGGCGCACTGGCCTAAGTCCAAGACATAAGCATTCTGGCTTATAATACTGGCTCACCAGCCTATAATGCATATTATATACACAATGGTTCGTTGACCTTAATATTTCATGCACTTAGTTACTATGCACTGTATCTTATGTCTTTAAGGTTGCATGCACCTTAGTTACTACGCACGGTATTCAAAAATGTGCACATTACATCCCTTTACTGTGCAGTATATGTGCGCACCATGCCATGAAAGGCGTATTACAAAAATTATGTCTAACAACTCACTAGCTTAAAAATACTTGGATTATATTTACATTTTGGTTCAGCCGAGGGATATTACAATCCCCTCCCCTTATTTATGCACTGTCTTCAGTGCATCATGTACCCATATACAACAAAATTCTCAAAATTATTCAAAGAGATGTGGGTATTCTGTCTGCATTGCATCCTCATGCTCCCAGGTAGCATCTTCAGGTCTGTACCAGGTCCATTGGACCTTTACAAGCCCTATGGCTTGATTTCGGAGTTGTTTGATTTTTCGATCCAAGATGTGCACCGGATGCACTTGGAAAGCACCTTCTTGCTCCACCTGAATAACATTCCAATCAATAACATGATTAGCATCAGGTATATATTTCTTTAGCAATGATACATGGAAGACATTATGAACAGACATAGATGCACGCAATGCAATCATATAAGCAACTGGACCAATCCTCTCCAGGATTTCAAATGGTCCACAAAATCTGGTTGCTAACTTGGCGTAGCTTCCCAGCTTCAGGGAGATCCTGTTAGCTTTCACCTTCAAGAAAACATGATCACCCAATTTGAATTCTCTCTGGATTCTATTTTTATCAGCATGACTTTTCTGTCTATCTTGGGCAGCTTTCAAATTCTCCTTAATTTTTAACATTTGGTCCTCCATCTTGTTGAGCAATTCTAGTCCAACTACTGTTCTATCAGCTGGATTATCCCAGCTAACTTCTATTGTAAAGTGCTTCAAATGGGCTCATTTTCAATAGTGCATGATACCCATTATTATAAGCAAATTCTACCAAGTGTAGGTATTCTTCCCATTTCGATGGTTTGTGTCCATCATGTACATTCTCAACATATCTTCTATCACCCTATTCACTCTTTATGTCTATCCATCAGACTTAGGATGATAAGCTATACTAAAGTTCAGATTCATTTTGAATCCTTTAAACAATCCTTTCCAGAAATTCAAGGTCAATTTCGGGTCTCTGTCAGACACAATCGTTTTAGGAATTTCGTGCAATCGTGCCACTTCCTTCATGAAAATATCAACAACATCTGTTGCTTTGTGAGTAGTGTTTAGTGGAATAAAATGAGAATCTTTTGTAAGCTTTTCCACCACTACCATAATCAAATCATGTAGCTTGCCTGTTTTGGGAAATCCCATAATAAAATCCATTGTCACCACCTCCCACTTCCATTCAAGAATGGGCAAAGGTTGCAACAATCCTGCTGGGTGCTTATGCTATGTTTTAACTTTCTAGCACTCCATACACCTAGCGATGTATTATGCAATTTCTCTCTTCATTCCTGGCCAAAAGTGTTGGCTCTTGATTGTTGTTACATTTTTCTGATATCCAGGGTGCCCTACATAAGGAGCATTATGCATCTCACGCAAAATTTTACCTTTCAAGTCCTGGACATTTGGTATAAAAATTATGTTCTTGTGCAACAATATTCCATCTACTCCCAACTTATAAATATCCATCTTCTATGGTGTCTTACCTTGCTGTAGCATTGTTACCATTTCTCTATACTGCAGATCTATATTTGCAGCCTCTATAATTTTTCTTTTAACATCAGTCTGATACATGCTAATGGTTGTAGCATGAAGCTCATGCACCCTCCTACTAAGTGCATCAACCACTTTATTTTCTTTCCCTTTGATATGCTTTATATCAAAATCATATTCTCTTAGAAATTCTAACCATCTTCTTTGTCTAGCATTTAGATTTGGCTTCAAATAAATATTTCAAACCATTATGGTCTGTTCTTAGCTCAAACCTCTTTCCCATGAGGTAGTGTCTCCATCTCCGCAGGGCATGCACTATGGATGCCAACTCCAAATCATGAGTTGCATAGTTTCGTTCATTCTCCTTCAACTTCCTTTATTCATAACATATCACGAATCCATTTTGACTGAGCACTCCACCCATTCCTTCATTACATGCATATATGCATACAATGAAATATTTATTTGGGTCTATGATCCTTAGTATTGGAGCACTTGTCAATAATGTTTTCAAATGTTGGAAACTCCTTTCATAGTCCGACGTCCACTAAAATTTCATACCTTTCCTTTGCATGGAAGTGATTGGGTGTGCTATCTTCAAGAATCCTCCAATGAATCTCCTATAGTAACCTGCAAGGCCCATGAAATATCTAACCTCTATCAAATTCTTTGGTGCTGACCATTTTCTAATGGCTTCTATCTTCTCAGGGTCCACTACTATCCCATCTTCTGAGATGATATGCCCCAAATAATGAATTTGTTTCTGATAAAATGAGCACTTTCTCAATTTGGCATACAACTAATTCTCCTTTAATACTTGCAACACCATCTTCAAATGATGTTCATGCTCTTCCTCTGACTTGGAATATATAATAATTTCATCCAAAAAGACAATGACAAACTTGTCCAAATACTCTTGGAAAACACCATTCATTAAGCACATGAAAACAGTTGGTGCATTTGACAATCCAAATGGCACCACCGTGAACTCATAATGACCATACCTTGTCCTGAAGGTGGTCCTGCTAATATCTTCTTCTTTAATTCTTACCTGATGGTATCCTGATCTGAGATCTATCTTTGAAAATATCCTTGCATCCTTCAATTGATCAAAGAGGTCATCAATCCTTGGTAGAGGATATTTGTTCTTAACAGTCACTTTATTCAATTGTCTACAATCAATGCACAATCTTAAGGTTCCATCTTTATTTTTCACAAACAAGACTAGGGCACCCCAAGGTGATACACTTGGGCATATATACCCCTTCTTCAAAAGTTCTTCAAGCTACATTTGCAAATCCTTCAATTCTAGTGTACTCATCCTGTAAGGAGTCTTTGATATTGACGCTACTCCAGGCATCAAATGTATAGAGAAATCAATGTCTCTCCTTGGGGTAGTCCTAGTAATTCCTTGAATACATCTTCAAACTCTTTCAGGACTGGATAATCCTCCAAATTTGGCATGTTGTCTTTAGGTGTCTCCTCCATATGAGCTACAAATATTCGACATCCTCTTCTATAATATTTCTTCAGCTGTAATGTTGAAATTTCTCTAACGGTTACTGCCCTGGGAATTCCTTGCACTTTCCTTTGGTTCCCTTCCTCATCCAAGCAAGTGAATGATTTGTTATGACAATCCAATAGAGAATGATGTGGGTCCAACCAATCCATCCCAATTATATAGTCATAGGAACCTAATAAGATGTTCAAATCTGCCCTGGTATTTAGTCCATTCATGTCTATGAGGCAGGACTTAACCATCTCATTAACTTTTCTTCTAGCTCCTATAGCTAGTTGCACCAACCAGGATTTCCCATGCTTGCTTCTTGGAAATTGCAAACTTTCCACCATCTTTGGGTCTATATAACTATGGATAGCTCCTGAATCAATTAAAATAACAAGGGTTTGGTTGTTGATCATACCTTCCACTTCAATCATGTGGGACTGATACTCTTCTTGCTTGTTGTCTAGGGCTTCATAAATCCTTAGCACATTTATGCCCATGTCCTCTACTATCTCAGCTTGTTGTACATTGTGAACAACCCTACCTTTTTCACCTCTGTGAGGAAAATCTCTGAACCTATGGTCTCCTTTACAACCACAACATTGCATAGGTGGTTGTCTTGGTCCTTGAATCCCTGTGTCAATCACCCTAGTTTTCTTATGCGTTTGTTGCCATTATGGATTATTTTTGAAGAATGGTGGCTTAGCTCCCTTCATCCTCTGATCCATCTTGAATTTCTTATTTTCTTCCCAAGCCTTTTGGAAAGTTGGTCTTGATTTCAGCTGGTCATATAAACATTTAGCTCTTATTATGGTCTCTTCTAAAGTCTTGGGATCATCATACTGTATTTTGTCACTGATGAACAATGGAAATCCACTTAAGTACCGTTGAATCTTGACTGTCTCATCCTTAATGAAAGAGACATACTTCAACAGTTCCAGAAACCTTCTCTCATATTCATCTATGGTCGTACTTCCAAGCAATTGAGTTCAAATAAATCTTTCATTTTCCTGTCATAGTATCTCTTGGTCAAGTACTTCTTCTCAAAATACTTCTTGAATTCTCTCCAAGTAACACTTTTCTCTACAATGTGTTGTACCTGCACAAGATGATCCCACCACATGGAGGCCTTTATCTGGTGGCGTCGAGAAGTCATACCCATTGACAACTACTCTTATGTCAGGATCAACTGCAGAGGGGATCTTGATATTCCTTTTCCACCAGGTTCCTCCTATGGTGATATTGGTAAGAAATGTTTTTTATATATTTCATTTTTTATCTAGGGGAATCAGTAACGACGATGGTATCTGGCTTGCATGAAACATGGTCGAATCCTGTCAGATTCCTTATAACCCCTAGGGAGAACCGCACCTCCCGCAAGTATGGCCTCCAAATAAGATGAGGTTTGAACTCATGACCTGCTTAGCAGCACAAACACCTTATCAACACATTAGTTGGCCACTAGACCACACCCCTGTGGGAAAAGGTATGCGGTCATGGCCCAGTTAATATTTGTTTCGTGACTAGGCCACATCCTTGCTCAGGTTTGAGCACAAGACCCAAACTTCATTGCAAGAATGACTTTACCATCCAGCCACCTCCGCCGACCTTATTTTTTGTTTTTTTTTCAAAAATAATAAAAAGCAGAAATATTTTTGTCTGGTATCAAGTATTAACTATTTCTTTGTCACACAGATGTAGTTCTGCGATGGATAGAGGGATTCTGATGAAATCAATGGATAATCCAGGGATATGAGGATGTATAAGGAGATGTGGAGAGAGTGATGTAGAATGTGCATGGGAACCTATCTCAATTGACACACATGATTCCTATGGTTCAAGTGGAGGATCTGCCAAAGGCTATGCAACGACAGGTGGTGGGTGTACCGCTTGCATGGGTGTGACTCTTCCTGTGTCTCACAAAATCCATAGTGTGCTATCATGATATGCATCCAGTGCCACATACATATATTCCATGACCATATTATATACTGGCCATATATGTATTTTGAGGGTGTGAGTCCCATTTTGTACTATGACACCATATTTTTTGAAAAGATGAAATGTGAATTTTTTTTGTCTTTGGCTTTACTTATATATGTTACAATGTGTACATTCATGATTTTTTTTTTCTTTTCTTAGTTATGCGACAAATTACAATCTAAAATATAATTAGCATATGCATCAGATACATGATTAGAACTTCTAGGTATGTGATTATAAGTAAGAAAATCAAAGTATCATTCCAAAATTCATACCCGTAGGAATTGTTGGAGTAGATTAGGGTCTCTCACATGGTAATTGTCGTTTAACTGACATACAACTAATTGGGAGTCCAGGAAAAACTCTAAAGATCGATCACCATGTGAAATGGTATCACGTAATAGTTCTATAACGACGCTATACTCAACCACATTATTCGTTGATGGATCCAACATATCCTCATCTTGCATTTTCATGCAAGAACCAATACTTATTCAATAGGCATATGCATTTCCTTTAGTACAACCATTAGTTCATAAATTGTCTCATATATCCATGCCACTTTACCTTCTTTGTGAGTATTATGAACAGTCCAAAGGAATCATTTTTCCTCTAGCATCCCATAGCTATAGGTAGTAGTACAACCACCAGTTCATTCATTTCCCTGACTCACAAAATCCTATAATAGGCTTTTACCATTTCTTCCCTTCACATTCAGATCTTACCATTAATTCCTACTAGAAAATCCCTAGTCCTAGAAGAGTAGTTATTAGTTTGGAAAAGGAACAACATAATTACTCTGTTGAAGTTTAGCCAAAATTCCCAAGGTACAGTTTTACTTTTTTGTCCTTCCCCTCAAGGAACTTGTACAGATAATAAACAAGATTTTTAAACACAATGAACTCTTTTAAACAAGATCATCTCTAGCCTTAATATATCGGTCCTCTAACTGATCTCTAGCCCATTCAATCCTATTGTTGTAACTCGCTCTGATACCACTTTCTAGCACACCCAACCCTCTAAGTACCCATTTTAATGGATGGGGTAGTATAAATTCAATTTATCTCTATCCTCTCAATACCTCCTGTTGAGGGCACCATTGTATTCTGCTCGTTAATAGCTTTCCAACAATGGTCACCATGCTCAAAACTGAGCTATGAATAAAAAGTATGGCCTTCGAAGGTTATCATAGGCCTTAAGTCAATTCATTACCATGTGAAATACATGTTTTTGTTGCCACATGTCACTCAATGTGGATTTGATAAGCCATCCTTCCCATGGCCCATCGACCCTTGCTCTATCAAACCCTCAGTCCTCTTATAAATTAATTACTTTGAAATGTTCGAGCCTCTCTCATTGGAGTGTTTTCCCTATGGACCCACATTCCACTCTACCGCCACACTTCGACCATACATACTCTTATGGATCCAACGAATCTCGTAGTTATTCCATCTATGACTTTGAACACGTCAGAGTCTTTACCTGCACAATAAGGAACACCCAAATTTTTAACCCCTTCTCCATGACCATGTGGGACCCACAGAGATCGAAGACTGAGATCACATCTCACATATTCACTGATATACGGTTGTGATCTCTTCTTAGATTCCCTCTGTCGGAGTACCACTCACCCTAGTGATGAACCACTTCGAAAGGCCTCCTCTAATGGATGGCTATGATTTTGTCAGGGCTTCTCTGTAAGTGCCAAATCCTTTTGACATGTGGTTCTACCTCTATGTGACACATGTCTCTCATAATTCCCACGAAAATTCACCTATAGGTGTCAAATCACACTGCCACGTGACACCTTTTGTGCTCAACACGTGACACCATCTGCATCATGACATGTGGCACCCTCTATGTCATCCCCTTAGGAATTCAACTAAACATTGACAACCTAGATCTCCTCTCAGAGTTCCTCCATTCCCATTGAATCAATGGTAAGATCTTTATCTTAGAGCCCCTTCGATCTCGACGGATCAACGTTCTAAATCAAACCTTAGAGCTACTAACAAAGTTACTGACTTAATGAGAACTATGACCTCAAAACGAGAACTCTGGCCCAAAAAACCCATATTTTTGCATAAAAAAATCAAAATCAACCCCCAAATAAAAAAGTGGTGCTATTGGTAGAACTATTTTTTTAAACGACATCAAAATTACAACATTTTTCAAACATGGCCTTCAAAATGCAGACGGTAGCTCAAAAAAACCTTAAAATCAATACCTAAAAATATAAAATGTTTTTGAATTTTTTTTTCTTTTCAAAACGTTAAAATTTTAGATAATTTGAAATTGTATTTTTAGCACTTGGTACCATTAAATCAAAAACCTCAAAATCAACCATCAAATTGAGAAGTACTGATACCGGTAACACCCATTCTTAAATTGGGGTATGAAAATGACACATTTTTATAAAGTGGTAAAATAACCCATCATTACTGTAAATAAAATCATAAAATCAACCCTTAAATGTTTACTTTTAAAATCTTATTATCACTCAAAGCAGATGATAATACATAATGCCATGAAAATAACACAATATACTTTAAAAATTCAACATCACCTTTTAATATTTTTTTTACTTTTAATAAAAAAATGTAAATACAAGTTACATTGAATGAAACATAAATTACTTCTTAAAAGTATTGTTATATTTTCCATATTCAAAACATATGAGCTAAGAAATTTTATTATATTATCCATAATAAAAAACATATCATTCATAAAACATAACAAAATATTTACAACTTCATGTGAGATCATATGTAAGTTCATTGATCATTTATAGTTACCATACAAACATCATATGGATAAAAAATGCATAAAATGTTTCATACATTTATTCAGATTGACTCATGGTTTCTAAAATACCACCAGAGTCTACATTGTCTTTAAATGAATGATTGGATGAAGATGTAGATGATCCATACTCTTCTCTATTTTAGATGAATGCACCTTTTGACTCTACATGCATGACCAACATTTCAGATGTCAATTTCCTTTTAGATCTATGACTGGGTTCAATGGACTCCCATCTTGCATTCATTTATTGTGGAAACAGCCTCTTGATAACATATGTTGTCTTGGAGTGAAGAGTTCCTCTCCCTATGAAATTGAATTCATAAACAAGTATGTCAACATGATCTAATTTTAATAGGTCAGTGCGACGACGAGTTGTATTTTGACCCTCTCTTTCTCTCTTTCTATTGACTATTTCCCAACCACCATCTCTGGTTTGTACACCCCATTGAATGGGTGTGTACTTGTTGCATACCAATGCACTTCAATTGCAATAACATTATCATTTTATTTCTCAATCTTTATAAACTTTCCAATCCAGAATGGATAACCATGTGGATCCTCAGTCGCTAAAACTGTAATCATGCTACCCTCCTTAATATCTTGTACTGAACCCCTATAAAGGTATTCCATGGCTTCACATTTTGCAAGTGACCTTTGCGAACCAATATACATTTCTCTTTCCTTTTCTTGTGTAAACTCAATAGCACCTTGAGATTCTTGTAGAACTTCAAAAAATTTTGTTTCTTCAGATTCATTTGGCATATTTTGTGGCCAGTGAAATTGAGTCTTCAACATCTTATCTTCATTTTTTGAGCTTGAAATTATGTCACTTTGACTATTGAAAAAAGACTCCCACCAAACAGAATCAACAACATCAAAGTAATCATATGTATCCTTAATGGACATTTTTATTTCTTCCAGGCATTCAAAATAATGTGCATCTCTATTATGCCTCAATGCATTATGGGTTTCAATCACTGATTGTAAAAATAATAAATTTGATGCAAATATTGGATGATCTAGAATGAAATTAAACAAAGCTAAATCTGATGAAGGCCCTCGTTCTGTAGTAGTTGAATACTGATTTCCCCGTATAAGTGTTTTCCCATCAATATTTTTGAAACAAAATTGATTTTGGAATCCAATGTCATTAATCTGATCAATACATTTTTCTTCACGCTGTGATCTCTAGATAAATCTTTTCATGTCAACAGTTTCTTCTCATATTTGAAAAACAGGCTCTGGAATGTATGCTTTCTTAATACATTCAATCAATGATGGTAGGATTCCAACATTTTTCCTCTTCAATGTTACTGAAAAATGACTGAACATTTGATCAATATGATCATGAGTGTGTCCAACAAGAAGGAAACCAACTTTCACCTTTTGAAAGATTCTCATTTCAACAAGCATGCTTATATATCCAAACACAATTTGATTTTTATTTTCACGACTAGTGTTGTCCAACTGTAGATAGAGAACTTGAGGAATATTTTCATACCAGTGAGTGAGCACATGATGAATTATGGATACGATCAGATTTGCATCATTATGAATATTTGGAGCTAAGAAGTAAACCCTTGGACACATTTTTCCATTCAAAACCATACAACCAACCAAGTGAAACTGAAAGAAATTCTCTTCGTGTAAATGTTTGGGTGTACAGACAAAATGTGGTAGAAGTGTTTTCTTCTGGTCCATGCCATCAATTATCATACTTAAATATTTGTTTGGAGCATCATAAAAATTCTTCCGATGTTTGTACAACTTTTTCCTTTCACTTTATTGTTGATTTTGATGTTCTTGAAGTGCTTTGACTATGGAATCTGCACATGACATAAAATGAAAATATTGATCGTATGTTTTCATAGTTGATAACTATTCAATTAAAAAAAAAAATAGTAAATACATACCTCTTTATGCCCCTTCAGATTTATCTCTTCTTGATTTAAGAGTAGCACATATACTATAAATCCCCATCCTTAAATTCTTAGGAATACATACATTGTTGAATTATTTCTTCCATATTCTTGCAAAATATGCATATGTAATAAAATTACCATTTCCTTCAACACCTTCAACATATCCTTTGTACAAGTTGTAGATTTCCCTCCTTGAGAAATTACCTGGAATATGTATTGTGTCACTATCTGTCATACACTCTCCATGTTTGGATAAGAAATCAAACATCCATGACAATGTAGTGTTTTTCAATGGCCCACTCTCTCATCCATGATGTACCTTTGAATAAAATGAAGGATATTTTTCCGACCTTGTTTAGATTCTTGATAGACGAATATTACCAATTGAGTGAATTTTTTTGAAATCCTTTCTGCAAAGAAAAATATTCCTAATGAGATAATCATATCATGTATTGGTGGATATCATGCACCCCATCAAATATGATTTTTTCATGCTCTTATTCATTCACAAATATCTCTTCCATTTATTCAAGGAATACATATAGTCCATGCTTTTCAAGCAATTATTTTGACAACATTCACTTGAAATAAATTCACTTATGGAAATTGATTTAGTGAGAAATTATTTCCTAGACCTTGTATAAATAGAATGGTTTGGATTGATATAAAAACATCTAATCCTAGTCTTAGACACAATGTTTCTGTTAAGAACCAAATATCAATATAGCATAGAAAAACCTCAGAAAAAGTACTTAATGCCTTGAAAAAGAGATAATTTTAGATAATAAGCCTCTTCGAGGGGGCAACCTCCTTTTAGCCTATTGGGGTCCTATAATTATAGGCGAATCGATTCTTTGACTATTGATTTGGATTTTTCCCTCGTGATGATGAAGTTTGGCTCGGTTGATCCCGTTTCCTCCCTCCATCCATTTCGCCCGATCCTCCATCATTCTGTTGCATCTTTCATCCTCCGCTGCGCCTTCACTCCCTTGTCTTTTCAACCCATTGAATACGCCTCACCCTCCTTCTATCCCTTAATAAATGGACTTAGGATAAAAACATTAAGTTAATAATCCCAGTTAGTTAGATTAAATAAGTAATGTTAGTATAGTTAGAATAGGTTAAACTAGTTAATAAAGAACTAGCTAATAATCAACTAATTATTAATTAGTTAATTATTACTTAAACTAAAAATCTAAGTTAGCAAATAGGTTAATTTAGTAACTAGGTTAGTCTTGTTAATTAATGATTAAAAAACAAAACATAAAAGTTAAATAAAAAGAAAATAACATATAAAAAACAATTATAAAAATATAAAACAATTTTAAAAACAAAAAATAAAATATAATAAACAATATATATATAAAAATACAAAAAAAATAAAAATAAAATAAAATAACACAAAACATAATAAAACAAATATAAAACAAAACATAATAAAATATTAAAAAAAAAAAAAAAACATGAATCAAAATAAACCTAAGTCTACCCCACTCACCCCCACCTCACGTCACACTCCACTCCCCATCCCCCTTACATCACACTCCACTCACCCCCCTCACACCTMACCCCTACGTCACCCTCCACTCCCACCAAAACTCCCAYKCACCTTCATACACCCCRCCCCCCCATCCATTTCATACCAAATAAATCAACGCTTCTTAAACTTTCCGGACCCCCCCTCGCCTTCCGAGCTTTAACGAGGGGGGGGTCCAGAATCCATATTAAACTTCACATATTTTCCCATAAATCATATTCAAGTGAATTAAATCCACGGCCAATAAAAATTCCGGACCCCCCCTCACCATCCGGGATTTAACGAGGGGGGGGGGTCCGGAATTTTGTGTTTCACGAAAAACCACTTATGCCTTTTTGCCTGTTTTACCATGTCCTCTTCCAGATCGATTTTTGGGCAAACAGAGACGGATTTTAAAAATTCGAGAGAGGTTTTTTCTCAGTACGGGCTTAAGAACAAAAACCTCTTTCAATTTTTCAACGGATCTACGATCCAGGATAATCGAAGACATCTTCGAGGCCTATTTTTCCATATTTTCAAATTTCCGTTACAATCCCGATCTTGCAGGAGCTGTCACGGCCAGCTGGGGACGAATTTGGCGAAACCAAAGGCGTTTTTTGTCCAGAACATGCCCATATACAATAACCTCTTTCAGTTTTCTCCCAGGTGTCATCATTGAAGAGAAAAACATGTCTGCTCGGACCCCTTTTTCGCAGAAAACCGGTCCGTCTTTCATGGCAGAAAACTCCAAATTTTGTGGGAGTGATGACTATTTTTGGCCGAGGCGGTTAAACCGACTTCTGAAACTTATTGGGATGATATATCCTATTTATTCAGATGATTTTAATGTAAAATGGTTCGACCTATGAGGTTCCTGGACTGAACTATGGGTTATGTATGACTAGAAGACCTTTTTCTTCTCTGTAATTTTGAGATGAGCAATCAGCAATGAACATGTTTTCTTTTACAGGATTCCTGTGTGGTGATATCGGTGGTGTTTTTCTTTGTTTAATGTTTTTCCTGTGATCATTATGCTTGTTTTCAGTTCTTATTATCAGAAGGAAAGTAATAGAAGCAGAATTTATCAGCAGATACTCTGCCTCTGAGCTTTTGATGATCTTTATGTTTTCTGCTAAAGCTTAGTTCAGGAATTCTTAGATGCTCCTCTGCCTGGATTTTATCTCCCCTATTTCTTCCTTAAATCAATACCATTAAAACTCAATTCGATCCAATATTTCCACTACCTTTCCCTGTGAAAGAACTTTGTCCAAATCTGAGAGTGGATCACCTTGTTTAAAGAGCAGACCCCATTTGCCCAATGGCCCTCCTTGCTGTTCCAAAACAATCATTTAAAAACCCCAACCCATGTTCTTCATAACTAGCCTAATACTTCTTCAAACAAAGTTATATCAGACAGAGAGATCCCTCTCTGAGTCTTGGAGGGATAGATCCAAGACTCGAAGTGGTTTTTGATGTTTCCTCTATGATTTCCTTACAGCCTTGGGAAAATCATAGAGTGCTAACATAATGGTGACCATACTAGGGACTCTTCCCAGTAGTACACTTCAAGCTCCAGCTCTGATCACTGATGGTGGACATTGACCAGACATAAGAAGGTTGATATCATTCACCTGGCGACTCCAATCATCTCTAGACAGTGCCAGCTCGAAGACTCCACTGGAGGAAGAACCTGAAGCATGACCAAGTAGCCTAGAAAGACCAGGTACTCAAGCTCAAATTGCATTCAAGACATCTTTGGTTTTATCTGCAATTATGTCTTGTCTTTTTCTAAGCCTGATCAAAGGTATATTGTTGAAGATTACTTTGACCATATGTCAATTGATGAGTCTCAGGAGATCATATCCCCAATGGTAGATTATGTACATGCTCATACACCTGTGCACATCCCAGATGCATCCGTAGAAACCCTAGTGAGACATAAGCCTCCTGCTTTGTCTCCTACTCTGGCTAAACCTCTGGATGTTTGTAAGCCTCTTTCTTCATCTCCTATGCTTGCAAAATTCCCATATCGATACAAGACTATAGATTTTCCTCCTATTCTCCATGACCTCCCTATCAATTACATCAATAATCTGCCTAGGTTTGATGGAGAAAATGAGAAGATCACTGCTAAAAATCATATTCAAAACCTTGAGGATTTCCTTGACCTTTATGAGGTTGAAAATGATGATGTCTGTATCAGGATGCTTTCCCTGTCTTTGCAAGGTAAAGTTAAAAATTGGTTTAGAAATCTTCCAGCTGCAAGCATCAGAAATTTTCATCAGTTCATGCAAGTGTTCTTAGATAGGTGGGTGATCAGGGGAAATGTTTTCCTCATCCTAGAAGAGTATGAACACTTGAAAAGAAGGCCAGGGGAGACAGTACAATAGTTCTCAACTGGATTCAATGATGTGTATCATTCAATACCTGTGGATGTAAGGCCACCTCCTGGTTTAGCTAAATTGCATTTCCCAAAAGCCTTTGATCCTGAAATGGCTTTCCAATTAAGAGAGAGGAACACTACAAGCCTTGAAGAGATGCAGAACATTGCAGTTGATGTGGAGACTAACTTGCTGATCAAGAGGTCAAAATTAAAGGACAAAGAAATGGAGTAGCTGAAGTCATCAGAAGATAAACTGGATATTTTGGCCAGTGTCATGGAAGAATTGATGCAGAAGATCAATAGGAAAGATGAGCTTGTTGTCCAAAGATACCATGTTCCACTGATCTCAGAAAAAGAAAAGGTCATTGTTTCCAAACATTTTGCTGCACACCCTTGGTACCATGGTTTGAATAATGATTCATTCATGTATTCAATTCACAACATAGTCAAAGATGAAGCTCCATCTCGACTTGTAGAGGAACAACAAGCTGACATGATATGCATGTTCAATGGCATTTCACCCCTGGATGATTTAACCAAGTGTAATCTATGTGATGAGGATCATGAAGCTGAAATAGAGGTCGACTGTGTAGAGAAACCGACAGCATGTCATTGGCAGGAAGAAGATAATTCACGGTTTAGATATGACAATCAGCCCTTACACAGGAGTCATGACAACGATAAGGAATGTGCAGAAAATGTTAGAGTAAGTGAAGACACTTTGCCCTTATGTTGCTCATATTTTCAATTTCGGAAAAGAAACTCTAGGTCAGTTGTAAATAGTGAAGACAGAAATTTCTCAGATCAATCAGTTGAAGATGCCCTTAAGGATATGGAGGTTGTTCTAAACCCAATATCGCAGCCCTTGACCTACGTTGATTTTCAAATTCTTGATGATAGCTTAGAGCCTGAGACAAATTATGAGTTAATCCAAAAGAACTCTGTACCATTGTTTTTTAAATCATTTCAAGTTTTGAAGGAGACTCTTCGACAAGTGTTGAAGGATAAATACATAAAAGGTCAGGAAATTTCATTTGAGTCAATGTAGCACTCTTGTCAGTCTTTTCAGGATCTAATAGCTGATCGGTCGGATGGCCTGTGGGGTCAAAATCATTCCCCATCATCCAGCTATGGGATAAAACGCTACTATGATATGGATATGTTAGGCCAGTCAGCTACAGAGGTGTTTTCAGCAGAAGTCACATTACAAATCCCATCAGGAAAGTTGCAGCCATGTCAGGAAATGCATAAGGATGAAAATAACGTAGATACAGTGCCAGAGCTGCCATCCAAGAATCAAGGAACATGTCATTTCTACCTTGATCCTGTAGCTACCTATATGGAGAATTTCCTCACTGTAGAGCCTCAATTTTTCTCGGGCAGTACTTTTGTTTTTCAAGTTTGTCGAGGTCTCTACGGTAAATGTCAATCACTTTTTCAGCAGTGGCCTTGTTACTTTGCAGTTTTGAGTCGATGGGAAAAAGGTCAAGATGCGCTTTTCACTGTGCTAACGAGCAGTCAAATAATCAACTGGTCTCAGAAGCTACTTGATTGGCTTCATTGGCATTTTTGTATTATTTGATTTAACAAAATGAGCAGTAGCATAGGGTAGGTAGGAGAGTGTGAATAAGCTCAACATTCTAAGCATCTTTTTTTTCAGCAGTGCTCATTTGATTTGTTTTCAGTTGCAAGATCAAAACATGTACAAGTTGCAGAATAAGTTTTGGGATCATCCCAATGGATAAAGATCTGGTCTGCACGTTCAGAAGTCTGTGGTTCTTGACACCTCCTGAAAGAAGCTGCCATCCCCAGGTGGAGCCTATGTTGGGGTCCTATAATTATAGGTGAATCGATTCTTCGACTGTTGATTTGGCATTTTCCCTCGTGATGATGAAGTTTGGCTCGATTGATCCCGTTTCCTCCCTCCATCTATTTCGCCCGATCCTCCATCATTCTGTTGCATCTTTCATCCTCCGCTGCGCCTTCACTCCCTTGTCTTTTCAACCCATTGAATATGCCTCACCCACCTTCTATCCCTTAATAAATGGACTTAGGATAAAAACATTAAGTTAATAATCCCATTTAGTTAGATTAAATAAGTAATGTTAGTATAGTTAGAATAGGTTAAACTAGTTAATAAAGAACTAGCTAATAATCAATTAATTATTAATTAGTTAATTATTACTTAAGCTAAAAATCTAAGTTAGCAAATAGGTTAATTTAGTAACTAGGTTAGTCTTGTTAATTAATGATTAAAAAACAAAACATAAAAGTTAAATAAAAAGAAAATACAAAAAAAACAA
>ML786028.1:1173150-1187946 GCA_009831015.1 Picea engelmannii | reverse complement strand
AAATCTGGACCGTTCATTATAAGGTCACAGATCTAACAATAGAGATTATGTTAGGGTTTTTTTCCCTAGAAGGCAACCCTCTTTTATGAGGGAAATGTATTGCGACTATGGAGGTTGGGTGAGTATTGTATTCTGAGAGAGGAGACTGTGAGAGAAAGAAGAGGAAGTTACAATGGGTTTTGCTATAGGTTGTATCCCTTCATTTTGCTGGATAATAATAAAGAAAGGAACTGGAAATTTCTCTGGTGGACATAGCCCACACTGGGTGAACCACGTAAATCTATGTCTCTCTTGTATTGTGTATCTTCTGTGTTTTGTTTCTGCATTTGTTTTATTTTATTGCTCTGCGGTCCTGTTTTTCTAACACAAATAAACTTCGATATTCCTATATTTGAAAGTCAGATAGACACAGATGCTATAGACAAGTGGTTGAATCTACTAGAAGGGTATTTTCTGTCCATAACTTTTCGAATAGAGAAAATATTACTTTTTCACTCCTCAAAACCGTTCCCCATGTCAAAGATTGGTGGGAAACATTCTGTGAGTAAAAGGAAACAGAGGAACCCTCATTATTTTCAGTCACAGCCACCTAGGAACAATACTACCCTGTTGGAAGTTATGACGACCTGTATACCAAATGGACCACACTGCGGCAAGAAAGAGACCAAGCAGTGCCATATTTCAAAAATATCTTCCATGCCTTGCGTACCAAGTTGGGTATCAAAGATTCAAAGCGACATTTGGTGCTCAAGTATCGCGGTGTTCTGCATAGATACATCCAGACCGAAATGGAATTTATGGACATCTCATCCTTGGGCGTAGCCTACAGATATGTCGTCAAAATCGAGCAGAAGTTCAAACAAAAGACATCGTTATTTGGGCCTGGGAACCCCTCACAACAAAAATCCAGGAAAGGGCAGCCCCAAACCATAGAACAAAGGACATAGAAAAGATGGATAGTATCAAGACAACCAGTCCAAGCCACAAGCAAAGAAGGACATTGGAAAGACAAAGAAAGACATTGGGAAGTGGTGCAACTTCCATGAGAGCCCTTGGCATAACACTGTTGACTGCCGCTCAAAGCAGTCACTAGTGGCCAAAGTGAAAGCCTCTAAATCAGATGTGGATTCTGACTCTGAGCTAGAACCAGAAAGGGGAAGATGGATGATTGATGTAGAACCTAGTGCCACCGTTGCTACCACCAAGCTCTAGCCTAGTGAACTAGAAGAGCCAGAAGGTGGAGAGCATCTCTTCCATTCACAGATGTGGGTAAAAGGCACCCTGTTGCACTTCATCATTGATAGCGATAGCCAGAAGAACCTCATCTTAGTAGAGGTCATCAAGTGGTTGGCCCTGCCAACAATGCCACACCCACAACCCTACACCATTGGATGGCTCCTCCAAGGAAGCGATCTTCGCATCAACCAACAGTGCTGACTGTCGTATGACATCAATCCCTTCAAGGATGAGGTATTGTGTGACATTGCTCCTCTTGAAGTTTGTGATGTTATTTTGGGCCAACCTTATTTATGGAAATGTCATGTTGTATATGAGTCTAGGCCTTGTAGTGTCAATATTACTTTGAACAAGAAATTGTACAGAATACCCGAGGCAATCCCACCTAGTTCTATTTCCTTGATCTCTGCTAAACAATGCAGGAAGGTCATCTCTTAGATGGGGAAGTTTGTCTTCTTCGTGATTCTCTCTCAGAATAAGCGAAAGATCACAACCACATCTAGGGTCTCTGTGGCCAACCTCTCCACATAGTAGAATAAAGTAGATAAGGTAATGGAAGAATACTCGGATATCTTCTCCTCACCTACAGGGGTACCTCTGCACTGCCAATTCAAGCACCCCATCAATCTGACCACCATCGCAATGCTGCCCAATGGGCCAGTCTATCATCACTCTTTGTTATAGAATGAGGAGATCAAGTGACAGATCCAAGAAATGCTCTACAAGGGGCACATCCATCCCATCCCATCACCTTACGGGAGCCCAATCGTGTTGGTACAGAAGAAAGATGGAACCTGGCGACTCTGTATTGATTACCGGGCTCTAAATAAAATCACAGTCAGAAATCGGTACTTGATTCCCTGAATCGACGACCTCCTTGATCAACTTACAGGGGCCAAATACTTTAGTAAGATTGATATGAAGTCTGGAT
This sequence comes from Picea engelmannii, assembly GCA_009831015.1. NCBI lineage: Eukaryota > Viridiplantae > Streptophyta > Pinopsida > Pinales > Pinaceae > Picea > Picea engelmannii. Next base: position 1,185,779 of record ML786028.1, on the reverse strand, counting down.
ACCACCAGGTCTCGATAGAATAGACAGATGTATGGAAGACCACCTTCAAGTCAAAAGAAGGCCTTTTTGAATGGTTGGTCATGCCCTTTGATTTGACAAATGCTCCAACCACTTTCATGAGGATGATGGATGATATCCTCCAACCATTCACCAATACATTTGTAGTGGTGTATTTGGATGACATTCTAATTTATAGCAAGACTTGGGCTGAACAATTGCAACATATTTAAGAGGTTCTACACACTCTGTGGCAACACAAGCTATATGCCAACTTGGAAAAATGATCCTTCGACATGGACATGGTCCACTAACTGGGCTACATCATTGATCAACATGGCGTACATGTGGATCCAGCCAAGATCCAAGTCATCCATGACTGGCCAACCCCAACCACACTCACTGAGCTTTGGAGCTTCTTGAGTCTTTCCAATTTCTACCACAGGTTCGTGTTGGGATTCTCCCATATTTCATGGGCCCTCATCCAAATAAACATGGGTGGTGGTAAGGATAAATTTCCATGGGGCCAATCCCAACAACAAGCGTTCGATGATTTGAAGCAGTGCTTATGCTCAGCCCCAGTACTTTCACTACCAGACCTGTAACATCTCTTTGAGATTGAGACAGATGCTTCAGACTATGCTGCGGGCACCATTATCACTCAACATGGCCACCCCGTGGCCTATCATAGTGAGACACTATCAGATATTGTTCGTAAGTACCCTACTTATGACAAAGAAATGTACTCCATTGTGCAAGCCAGTCGCTAGTGGAGACATTACATTCTTGGGAAGGAGATAGTCATCCACACTGATCATAAGCCACTGCAGTTCATGTAGACATAGGGAAAATTATATAATGACTGCCATCAAAAGTGGTCCACATACTTGCAACAACTCCACCTCAACATCAAGTATAAAATAGGAAACACCAATCATGTCACTGATTGCCTTAGCAGACCACCAGTCGCGACACTCACCATGGTGCTAGAATCTTGCAACCATGAGACCTTTGGATGGCCCCAACTCTATGAGACAGACCCTGACTTCACCACCACCTACCAAATGCTCGGTGCAAATGCAATTGTCAATAATTTCCATCTTCAGGATGGATTGTTGTGTCATCTGGGCCATATATGTGTTCCATCACATGAGTGAGCAAAGATGATCTGGGAATCCCACTACAGTCGGGTGGTAGGAAACTTTGGTGTTGAAAATACAGTGGCAATGCTACAAAAACATTTCTATTGGCTGAAACTTCGACAGGAGGTTAGCAAGTATATTAGGTCCTACATTGCCTATGCTATTGCCAAACTGACCACTAAGAAATAGGGCCTGTACACTCCTCTTCCTACTCCTGATAGGCCATGGGAATCCATCTCAATGGACTACATGTCGGGCCTTCTATCCACCAACCGGGGAAATGACTATGTTTTTGTGGTTGTTGATCTATTTTATAAGATGGCGATTCCGGTTGCCTGCAAGAAGAGCATCACAACAGAGGCCACTGCAAAGCTCTTCTTTGAATGAGTCTGGGTACATTTTGGAATCCCACAAACCATTGTCTCAGATCGGGATAGTCGATTTCTCAACACATTCTGGCCAAGCCTCTAGTCATTGCTAGACACCAAGCTCACCAAATCCACAGCCTTCCACCCCCAGACAGATGGCCAAACCGAGGTTGTAAATCGAATGATTGTGCATATCCTTCGCATGTATAATTCAAAGCACCCCTGCACATGGGATGAGAGACTTACCTATGTCCAGCATAGCTACAACCGAGCCCTGCATAGCTCAACTGGCCACATCTCCTTTCAGGTGGGGTTGGGATTCCAACCATTGCATCCCATAGATGTTACACTTCCGCTTGCGATCACCTCGATCGACTCATCTCCTACTCCAAATGAAGCTGACAAAGACACCCGATTCATTGAGTGGATCCAGCACATCTGCCAATAGGTTCAAGATATCCTACAGAAGTCCAATGACAAATACAAACAACGCCATGATCAACATCGGGTGCCACATAAGTTTAAGGTGGGAGACAAAGTTTGGTTGCACTTGCAGAAATAACTCCTTACAGGACCCCATCAGAAGCTTCTCCCACTCTGTTATGGGTCATACACTATCACCAAGGTCATGGTGGATAATTCTTTTGAGCTCAACATTCCTCCTTTCCTTGGCTTGCACCTAGTGTTCAACATGGACCTCCTTCGGCCTTATTTCCCACCATTATTGGACACCTCAGACATAAAAAAACAACTGACACTAATAGATCTCAACCCTGACTTCATACAACAGGAATCCAATGATCATATTGTGGACACATAGATCAAGGGAACTCGACAACAAAGGATCTATCTTTATCGAGTCATCAAAGCAGGGCAGCTCCTGCACCAAGGCAAGTGGCTCACCTAGGGCCAAATTCAATAGAAATTTCCTCATCTGATGGGGGAAATCAACACAATGGATACCATTGCTTCCTAAGGAGGGAGGATTGATCTAGGTGGATATCGGTGGCCGCCCACCTTTTCCAGCTGGCTCAATACAACTTTCTAGCAATTTTTATAATTTACTATTTTTAGCAGTTTTCGGGTCCTGATAATCTGTATTCATTTCGTTCTGCTCATAAAATCCGGATCAAGTTTTCCCATTGTCATCCTAACATTAAGTAATCATGAACAAGTTTCAATGCCTTATTAACCACACTATCCAAAATAAAGAGCTAAATAGACAAATATAAATATCGAACATATTTATAGACGAAGGAAAGCACACTATGACATAATTACATTAGTAACTGTTATATATACAAAACTAAAACATCAAACTGGAAATAAACTTAAATCTCATTATTTATTATCTTATTATTTCTCTATGAAAAAAAAAATCAAATAGGAAATATCAGAAAATACTCTATAAGTGAATCTAAATGGTGTTGCACTGTCTGAATTGACCAAGACATCAAAATATTAAAATAAAAATAAAAAATGAAGATCCTACACTAAACAAAATTAAATAGAAACAAAACAGCCTGAATCTTCTGCATAGACAATCTCAACCATACAACGTTTTGGTAGAAACAACCCAGATTTAGTATCCACCTTAAATCCATAGTGGCAGACACAACATCTAAGCCAAAGTCTTGTAGAACAATGGGTGCCTTATCGGAGGGAGAGGTAGGCTCCCATTGAGTTCTGAGAGGTAGGTGCCCATTGAGTTGAAATGAGTAAAGAAGCATCACTTACTGCCTCGCTAAATTCACCTCCCATAGAAGGTAACTCCAGCGAAATACATGTCCTTTGCTGCATGGAAAATTTTTGAAAAGGAAAAGAACTTGGAGGAGAAGAACAGGAATAGGCCGGCCCTGCCCGATTCTCGGTCACAAAGATCGGTGGTGAGAATGCGCAGTTCTATTTCTTCACCTTCACTCCATAGAACTTCCAAAAAAAAAAGGGTATTTCCTTCCACAGATCTCGCTATTCTTCCATTATGTGTTCCAAATTATAAAAGGCTTCGATCATAAAGTGGTATGTTTTCTATTCATAGCATCAGAATGTGATGATTGGGATTGAACCCGCAATCTCCTTCTTAACAAACAGACGTGCCAATCGAGACTAGTTTTTTATTTTCCATTTTCATGTTTTGCTTGACGAAACTGAAAAGGATGAGGTGGAACCCCAACTCCTTCATCCTGTTCTTGAAATGATGAAACAACAAATCCACCAAGTAAATTACAAGGAATACTATGCCATTCTCTATGCCATTCTCATCCAGGCATACCAGAATATCCTTCTGTGAAGCCTTGTGGAGAAGGAAACGAAGGAAATGATGTAGAGGAGCCTGACAAAGCAGGCTTTAGAGGCCAACAAGATTTCGGTAAATCAAAGGAGGAGCCCACAGGGGTGTTGCTACCAACCGAAACACAAAGAACCATTAAAGGAAGGAACAATGAGTCACCACATGAAACCAAGCACCAAAGGAGGAGCCTGTGAGGCCATAGTGCAGCCCGTAGGCCTTTTCCAAGCCACAAGGGAGGAGCCCGCAAGTAACCAACTGATAAAACACTAGATCCAAGCGCACCTGCACCAAACTCAACATGTTAATTAAGCCAAGACCAAGCTTCCAAGGCCAAAGCCATCAAGGGAGGATCCTCTAGCCATTACCATAACTCTACCACAGTTACAAAGTGGGAGAAGCCCAGACTACACTTGCATAGTGAGAAAGGTGGCAAATGATGGAGCGTTTAGGGTTTGAGGATAGTTTAGGGATTGGGATAGAGAGGTGTGTAGGGTTGGGAGTCTTTGGGAATGAGCATGGTGAGGTAAGGGCATGTGGGCCTCATGCGAGGACCCACTACCCACGTTAAAATTCTTTGTATTTTTTTTTCTTTATTTATTTTTATTATTTTTTCTTTATATATTTTATTATTATCATTTATTGTTTTTTAGGGTTAAATTTTAAAGTTTTATGTTTTAAATAATAGTTTGAATTAAATTTATAATTTAAAATTTATTTTTGCACTTAAATTATATTTAAATTATTATGTTTTAAAACATAATAATGTTAAAACATAATAATAATAATGTATTATTAGTTAAATGTTAAAACATAATAATGTTAATCATGTTTTAAAAACATTAGTTAATTAATAATGTTTTAAAATTTATTTATAATTAAAATTATGTCTAATTATATTTAAATTTATGATTCATGTTTAAATTTAAAACTAGTTAAAGTGACTAATTAACTTGTTTTAGGCGAAAAGTTTAAAGACTTAGACCAAGATAAGCGGGAGGGGGGCTTCATGCGCACTAGGAAGGTAAGTTAGAGAAATTGGTGAGTATGGTACAATGCTAGTGTAGCTACTAGGCGAGGGAATTAGTAGTTTTCTTAGGTGAAGACATCAAGATTAGTGGCTTTCGACCCTGAGCTAGCCACTTCTCTTAAAGAGAGTAACGTCTGTTTACAAACAAGTAAAAAAAAACTTACGCCTAACCCTGTTTTCAAGTTTAAGTTGCACAAATGTGAATTTCCCTAGACGCTCCCTGACAAAATTTTGGTGGATGCAGATTCAATCATATAGGATGGTTAGGACTAGAGGAAATCAAGGCAAAGGGGCATCGTCACAGGGACCGCCAATGCCGCCACCACCATCGCATGAATTAGGTCTCATACTGTTCTCTTTGGAGGCCATAAATGAGACTTTAAAGGGGCGTCAACCAACACGGATCGAAGTGGAACCCCCACCATCTAGAGTGGGTAATCCTGAAGCGTCGAGGGATTCAGGGGGAGGGCCTCCACCTGAAGACATCACTAGAGAAATGCAGAAGATCAAACTTCCATATTTTTCCGGGGGTCGTGCCACTGAACGTGTAGAAGCATGGTTGGAAGGCATGACAAGGTGTTTCACCTTAAGAGACTATGCATCCACATCAAAGGCGAAGATAGTGATTTTTTAGTTGAGAGACAGTGCCCTAAACTAGTGGGGCAACCTGAAGAGGCAACTGCACCTTACCCCAGACATTGTCTCTTGGGAAAAGTTTTAGGAGAGGTTCCGAAGGAAATATCTACCAACTTACTATGAGGAACAACAGGTGGGAGAGTTTCATGCTCTAGTACAGGGAAACAGGACCGTAGAAGAATACGAGATCATGTTTATGGAGTTGTTCAAATATGTTTCATACATGGATAATGATCAATGATAGGCAGAATGCTTTGTCTATGGGTTAAACCTTAAGATAAGGGCCATGGTGTGAATGTGGAAACTTTCTTCGGTAGCAGAAGCAATAGAAAATGCATGTTATGTTGAGGAACACATGAACTTAAATGGAGGTATGAGGTCGACCTTTCTACATCGTCCTGGATTCGTGGGGAAGGCCCCTAGGACCTTCTCCAGGGGAGGGAGCTCTAGGCCACCTCCGTATGGTAATAGAGTCGTACCAAGGAAAGTCGCCACAGGTATTTCAATGGAAGCGAGTGTAGCATCCCGTTCATCACCAATGACATAGGTAGGTCCATGACCATCTCAAGGAGTAGCTAGTAGGGGCAAGGGTTCCAGGGGAAGGAACTCATTTTAGAGACTGTCACAGGGTAGTGCGCAGGTTCCATCTCTTGTTACATGTTGGGGGTGTGGAGGACCCCATTACCAGCGTGAATGCCTAGAGTTACAAGAGGGGTTTGTGCATAGAGAAGGAAAGGCCCCGATGGGAAGAGAAAGTGGCAGCCACCATATTTATGTAGCAGTTAATAATCGTCAGGCAGAACATCAATCCGCGGTGGTAGAGTCATCGTGTACACTAAATCATATCAATGTTAACATTTTATTTGATTCTAGTGCTATAGATAGTTTCATTTCACCATCTGCATTAGAAAAGAGTGGGTTGACAACCTATGAGCACGATGACTTTAAACAAGTTGAGATGGCTTCGGGGGGAAAAAAGCGGTAGGACCTAGCGTTAATAATTGTCTAGTAGACCTAGGAGTGTGTACTACCAGGTTGAAGGTATACGTCACTTCTCTTGGGATGTATGACCTAATCATTGGAATGGACTGGTTAGAAGCTCATCAAGCTATTGTAGACTGTTTCGCAAAAAGGGTGATTTGTGTTGACGATGAAGGAAGGATAGTAGAGATCCACGGTGTACAGATAAAGGTGTCTCTACGCTTTATCTCAACTATGAAGGTTAAAGGGTGCATGAGGAAAGGGTGTCGACTTTATGTAGTGGAAGAAGTGAGTGAAAGGAAAGAACCCTCCTTGGATCAGTACCCAATATTGTCATAATTTAAGGATGTTTTTCTGAATGAGTTACGAGGGTTACCTTCTGAGAGGGAGATCGATTTTACTATTGAGCTGAAACCTGGTGCAAAACCAATTTCCAAGACTTCGTATAGGATGACAGCACCAAAAATTTGTGAGTTGCATATGCAGTTGAAAGAGCTACTTGACATAGGACTAATAAGGGCTAGTGTCTCACCTTGGGGTGCACCAGTAATCTTTGTGAAGAAGAAGGATGGTTCCTTATGACTATGCATAGATTACAGGGACTTGAATCATGCTACACTGAAAAATAGGTACCCAATGCCACAAATAGATGATCTCTTCGATCATATGAAAGGAGAAACGGTATTCTCAAAGATTGATTTGCGATCAGGGTATCACCAGTTAAGGATTAAGGAAGGCGATATTCCTAAAACTTCCTTTTGAACTCGTTTTTTGCATTACGAGTGTGTTGTAGTACCTTTTGAATTGACCAATGCACCAACAGTATTCATGAGCCTCATGAACGGTGTATTCTGGAAGTACTTAGACGACTTTGTACAAGTATTTTTATATGATATCCTCATCTATTCCAAGAATGAAAGAGAACATGAGGAACACTTGTGAGTGGTGTTGTCCTGCCTTAGAGAAAACAAACTATATGGGAAGTTGTCAAAGTGTTCCTTCTTCTAGAAATAAATCCACTATTTAGGTCATATCATTTCTGGTGAAGGAATATCTATGGACCCAAAAGAGGTAAAGGCCATTATGGAGTGGCCAGTGCTGAAAAATGCTCATGAGGTAAGAAGATTCATAGGGCTAGTAGGTTATTATCAGAGATTTGTGGAAGGGTTCTCTAAAATAGTAAAACCCATCACCACTTTGAAACGCAAGGGGGTAAAGTATGAATGGACAGACGAATGTGATAGTGCATTCATCGAGCTTAAAAGGTTACTAACTAGTGTGCCAATTCTACGAGTGTCGGATATGGAAAATGACTTCACAATTTGCATGGATGCCTCGAAGCAAGGGTTGGGGGCCGTGCTAATGCAGGATGGAGGAGTGATAGCTTATGTGTCAAGGAAGTTGAAGAAAAATGAGGAGCTTTATGTTACTCATGATTTAGAGTTGGCAGCTGTAATGCTAGCTCTGAAATTTTGGAGGCACTATCTAGTAGGGAAAAACTTTGAGCTCAAAACAGACCATCAAATTTTAAAGAATCTCTTCACTCAAAGGGGTCTGAATGCCAGGAAAAGGTGATGGAGTGAGTTTATGAGTGAGTACGATTTTGGTATTTCATATATCAAGGGAAAAGAGAATGTAGTCATGGATGCCTTGAGTAGGAGGCCATGTGTCTTCTCCTTGGTACCCTTAAAAGTCAATTTGAGGGAACGTGTGTTGATGCAACTCCTTAGGGACAATTGGCATTTAAAGGTTACCTCAAACCTACAGAGTGGGAGGCAATTAGATCCAAAGTATGAAGGATATAGTCTGGAAGATGACGGACTATTAAGATATCGAGGAAGGATGTACATCCCCGAAAGTGGGGATATTCGAAGCATCATACTAAAGGAAGCCCATAGAGAACTTTATTGTGTGCATCCGGGTGTGAAGAAGATGTACACATACATGAGGAAGCTCTTCTTCTAGGTAGGCATGAAGCATGATGTAGTCCATTTCATTTCCAAGTGCCTAGAGTGTCAACAAGTGAAGGATGACCACCATCACCCGGCAGGTCTCCTACAACCACATGATGTTCCTATGTCTAAGTGGGAATTCATTTCCATGGATTTTGTTATGGGGTTGTCGCTCACATCTCATCGACATAATGCCATTCTTGTAATAGTTGATAAGTTAACCAAGAGTGCTCATTTTATTCCTCTTAGAGACACTTACGATGTCACTGATGTGGCACGTGTGTTTGTAAGTGAGGTCATCTGTTTGCATGGGATACCTAAGAAGATCATTTCAGATAGGGACTCCAGATTCACTTCTAGGTTTTGTACAATTTTGTAGTTAGCGTTGGGGAATCAGTCGAACTTGAGCAGAACTTATCATCCTGAAAAAGATGGGAAAACTAAGAGAGTAAATCAAGTCATGGAAGACATGCTTAGAATGTATTTCATGGATAATCAAACCCATTGGGAGAAGTACCTACCTTTGGTGGAGTTCGCCTACAATAACAATTTTCATAGATCCATCGGAACGCCACCCTACGAAGCTCTGTATGGAAGGCCATGCAGAATACCGTTGAGTTGGGAGAGGTTAGGATACCAAGTAATAGTTGGGCTAGAATTGATTCAAGCGATGGAGGAACAGGCAATTTAGATTAGGCAGATACTAAAGGAAGAACATGATAGACAAAAACATTATGCGGATGCACACAGGACTGATCGAAGTTATAAAGTGGGAGATCAAGTTTTCATTCGTATCAGGCCTAATAAGAGTATCTTTCGATTCGAGAAGGGGACAAAGTTGTCACCTCGATTTATTGGACCATTCAAAATCCAAGAGAAAATTGGACCCGTTTCCTATCATCTCGTACTGCCACCCCACTTGCATAAAACTGATAATGTTTTTCATGTCTATTCTATGTCATTATGTTGCTAATGAATCACATAAACTAAATTGGAAGGAATTGCAGGTATCGGACGTAGGAACCCTCACGGTAGAACTGTTACACATATTGGAACGTAGAGTTTGACAGCTCAAGAACCATCTGGTAGACCAAGTTAAGGTCCAGTGGGACAAGTATAGTCCAGGATCTGCTACCTGGGAGGATGCCAAGACATTACGATGAGAGATTATCCCTCACTTTTTTTTGACCACCTCGAGAATTTGTTTCTCGAAGGTTGGGAGTATGTAACGCCACCTTTTGAATTAGACAACTAGGATTACCTGAGGCCTAAACACCTTTATTTTCTATTCATAGTGAAACTATTAAATGATACACTTGAACTTTTAAGACGTATGAACCTTTATGAATGTTTAAATGTGTTTGAATAATGATGGACATGATGTGATATATTGTGAGAATGTAAATTTTATGAATGTTTAAATGTTATTGATGATGATTGATATGATGCGATATATTGAGTGAATGAGAATCCTATGAAGGTTTAAATGCTATTTGAATGATGTTGGATATGATGCAATCTATTATGTAAATGATAATTCTATGAATGGGTAACATTAATTGAATTATGGGGATATTATGAGATCTATTTCTAACTTGAAAACTTGATGTTAAAATTGTTGGTACGTGGATACTGAATTGAAATTATGGTTGTATGCAATTACATGATGATGATGCATAGATATGTACGAGTTTGTGTCACAGACTAATCTGCAGTTTATTGAGCTATGAAATAGCCAAGGGATAATGGTGATGAAAGTGGATGTCATGACCACCGACCAAGAAACAATATGGTATGAATATTTGTATGTGAAATTATATTGGTTTAGATACATTGATATGATATGTGGACCAATGCAGGATTACAGGAGGTGAAACTGTCCAAAACCGAATAAACAATGACAAAAATCCCAGCAACACGGTGCCACTGTATATTCCATTGCTGGGTGTGGACCCTAGTCCTGTTAGGAGGGGTGGAGGAATTTTCCACCATGTATCCTCTTAAACCTGGAGTCATGGGAGGACGGTGTTAGCTCACGCTCCCCTAGACGTGTGATGATGACTGTCAGTTGCCTCCTGGGGAAGCTTGGTCAAGATAGTGACACTTCCACTTACAGGTTCTATTTGGAGTTAAGTCAATATAGCTGACACTCCAAGATAGTCCAATAGAGGAAGGATAGGAATGGAATATGGAAGTAAGTATGGAGGAAGGATGAGTAGAAATAGTTGAGAGTGTATGAATATTTTCCTTATGGTGGAGTTTATTGTTTTCCCTTCTGAAAAGAAAATGTGTATATATGAATATTCATAATTGTTAGAAAAACAGGACCGCAGAGAAATAAAATAAAACAAATGCGGAAACAAAACACAGAAGATACACAATACAAGAGAGACACAGATTTACGTGGTTCACCCAATGTGGGCTACATCCACCAGAGAAATTGTCAGGTCCTTCCTTTATTATTATCCAGTAAATGAAGGGATACAACCTACAACAAAACCCGTTGTAACTTCCTCTTCTTTCTTTCACAGTCTCCTCTCTCAGAACACAATATTTGTGATCAATCATAGCCGAAATACATTTCCCTCATAAAAGAGGGTTGCCTTCTAGGGAAAAAAACCCTAACATAATCTCTACCATTATATCTGCGACCTTATAATGAACAGTCCAGATTTACAATGAAATTACAATATACATTTACAAGGCAATTTTTCCTTTGGGGGCTTCACCCTCGAACCCCCATTGAGGGCCTGCTTGCCCCCAGACTCCCCATCCGGGGGGATAGCCCCCCTGGACCCCATAGAGGGGGTACCCCCCCTCTGCACTCCCCCGCGTGGAAGAGTGTACATACTTCTGGGGTGTAAATACTTCATGGGGTATAAACATGACTAAAAGCAAGGACCTCTAAATCAGGAAGATAATCAGGCTCCACAACCAACAATCTACCACTTGGAGACTAATCTCAACATCTCCACCACTGCTGTATATGATAGAATCTGAACCTTCTTGGACCTGGCAAATTTCTCACCTTCATCTTTCTTGAAGACCAACTGAAACTGAACAGGAACTTAGTTTCTCCCTGGTTACTCCCTTTGTTAACATGTCTACAGGATTCTGGCTAGTGTGTATCTTTTCCAACTTCAAATGTACATATTCCAAAATGGATCGTATGAAGTGGTACCTCAACTATATATGCTTAGTCTTCGAATGGAAGGCTGAGTTCTTTGCAAGGTGAATGGTACTATGACTGTCGTAGTAAAACCTGCTATTCTCCTGCTTCTTTCCCCATTCCTCCATAAACCTTTGTAACCAAATCATCTCTTTACTAACCTCTGTAGTAGCAACATACTCTACCTCTATTGTTGAAAATACAACAACCTTTTGTAGTTTCAAAATCCAACTTACGACTTTTCCACCTATAGTAAAAACATACCTTGTGGTGCTCCTCCTGCTGTCATTATCACCTGCCATATCTGAATCAACATATCCCTGTAGAAAAGTGTCTGAACCCCCAAAACATAATGCATGAGTAGTAGTACCTCTCAAATACCTGAGAATCCACTTTACTGCCTCCCAATGTTCTTTACCTGGATTGTTCATAAACCTTCTCACAACTCCCACTGCATGTGCAATATCTGGTCTTGTGCAAACCATTGCATACATCAAGTTGCCAACTGTCGATGAATAAGGGACCCTAGCCATGTATTTTATCTCCTACTGTGTCTTGGGACACATTTCCTTAGTTAATTTGAAATGGATGGCCAAAGGTGTACTAACTGGTTTTGCATTCTGCATTCTAAACCTCTCCAACACCTTCTCTGTGTACTCACCCTGAGACAATGTCAATTTGTGATTTTTTCTGTCTCTTGTTATTCTCATGCCAAGGATTTTATTTGCATCACCCAAATCCTTCATCACAAATGAATTGGCTAATTTCTTCTTGAGCACATTTATATCCATCATATTAGACCCTGCAACAAGCATGTCATCTACATACAATAGCAAGATAATAAAGCTTCCATTTTCTAGCCTTTTAAAATAAACACAGTGATCAAAATGACATCTACTATAAGCTTGTTCCGTCATAAACCTATCAAACTTCAAATACCACTGCCTTGGATCTTGCTTTAGGCCATACAAGCTCTTATTCAACCTGCATACCAAATTCTCCTTCCCTTTGACCTCATACCCCTGTGGCTACTGCATATAAATCTCTTCCTCCAAATCCCCATGGAG
>ML786028.1:1127722-1172554 GCA_009831015.1 Picea engelmannii | reverse complement strand
ATAATCCCATAAGCGATAACCAAAATCATTAACACCATATCCAATAAAGGTACATTTATTGGATTTTGCCTCAAGCTTTGTTCTATTTTCTTTATCAATATGGACAAATGCTTCACAACTGAAAGTTTTCAAAAATAATAGTTTACCTTTTTTCCTATCCATTCCTCCTCTAGAATTCTACCTTCCAAAGAGCTTGAAGGTCCACTGTTTATTAACTAAACTGTAGTATCTACAACATCTTCCCAGAACTGTAAGGGCAAACCAACATGCAATCTCATACTCCTTACACGCTCCATGATTGTCCTATTCATCCTTTCTGACACACCATTTTCTTGTGGTGCTATTGGAACTGTCTTCTCTCTATGAATCCCATGGTATGAACAATAATCATCAAACTCCTTGCTACAATATTCACCTCCATTATCTGATCTGAGACACTTCAACTTTTTTTCTGTCTCATGCTCAACCAAAGCTTTCCATTTCTTAAAAATATCAAAAATATAAGATTTTTGTCGAATGCAATAAACCCAAGTTTTTCTAGTTGCATCATCAATAAAAGTAACATAATAGTTAGAGCTACCAAGAGATGATACCTGAGCTAGTCCCCATACATCTCTATGCACAATCCCTAACCTTTCATTCTTCTTTTCTTTTCCAACTCTAAGAAATCTGACTCTCTTTTGTTTTCCATAAACACAATGCTTACAGAAGTCCAAATCAACTTGTTTAAGATCTGGCAACAAGATTCTTTTGTGAAGTATCTGCATACCCTTCTCACCCATGTGTCCAAGCCTATGATTCCATAGTGGTGTATCCACTCCTGTAGAAGCTAAAAAGATAGAAGAGTCAGTATTACCAGTACATAAATACAATGTACCTACCTTCTCTCCTTCACCAATGATCCTTTGATGACCTTCCACGTTTTAAATGTAAATATGGATATACAACCTTCACTTGCCAACTGCCCTGTTGAAATTAGACTTTTCCTTAAATCTAGAACATGTCTTACCTCTTTCAACAACCATTGGTTTCCATTTCGTTGCTTTATTTTTATCTTTCCCATTCCAACAATTTTGCATGGTGCATCATCACCCAAATGAACCTATCCAAAATCACCTTGAACATAATCTAGAAAATGTTTCCTGTGGGGTGTGGCATGAAATGAAGCTCCTAAATCTACTACCCAAGACTCATAAATATTATCTATAGAAAGAATCAAAGCATCTTGTAACACATCACCTATTACATTTGCTTCCTGATTTCTCTCCTGCTATCCATCTCTTTGTTTCTTTGGAGATCTGCAGTCTTTCTTCAGATGTCCTTTCTTCCTAGAATTCTAGCACTCTATCTTTCCAAGTTTGGATTTGGATCTGCCCTTCCTGGAATTTCCATGATTCCTTGAGCCCTTTCCTCTATCCTTTTGTCTTCCCCTGTTCTCCATGTTCAACGCATTACCTGATGTCTCAACTGTGTTTTTCCGTTGCATTTCCTCACTAAGGATAACACCAAAAACATCATCAACTTTTAAAGTATTTGAACCAGAGACAGAGTTACTTACAACCATGACCAAGCTGTTCTAGCTTTCTGGCAATGAGCACAGTATTAGAAGAGCCCTGACCTCATCATCAAAGTCTACTTTCATAGAACTTAGTTTATTAGTAACCATATTAAATTCATTTAAATGATCTGCAATAGACCCACCTTCTGACATCTTCATATTAAATAATCTCTTCATTAGAAATACCTTATTCGACGACCAAGGCTTTTTCATACAATTTGGCCAATGCATCCATCAAACCCTTCGTAGACTTTTCTTTGGAAATATTGAAATCCATCGACGCTGCCAGGCTCAGCCGTATCATTCCTAGAGCCTTTTTGTCAAGAATATCCCATTCTTCATCCTTCATGGCCGTCAGCTTCTTTTCTAGTCCACCCAATGGTAGGAATATATCCTTTCTGATATAAATAATCTTCCATTTGCATCTTCCATAACTGGTAGTTTTGGCCGTTAAATTTCTCGACCCTAAACTTTCCATCTTCTGACATTGCTCCCACTCGAACCAGGAACCCTCTTTTCCTGCGAGTTACCTTTCTCTATGATACCAGTTGTTAGAAAAACAGGACCGCGAAGTAATAAAATAAAACAAATGTGGAAACAAAACACAGAAGATACACAATACAAGAGAGACACAAATTTACGTGGTTCACCCAGTGTGGGCTACGTCCACCAAAGAAATTGCTAGGTCCTTCCATTATTATTATCCAACAAATGAAGGGATACAACCTACAAAAAAACCCACTGTAACTTCCTCTTCTTTCTCTCATAGTCTCCTCTCTTAGAATACAATATTCGTGATCAATCATAGCTGTAATACATTTCCCTCATAAAAGAGGGTTGCCTCCTAGGGCAAAAAACCCTAACATAATCTCTACCATTAGATCCATGACCTTATAATGAACGGTCCAGATTTACAATGAAATTACAATATACATTTACAAGGCAATTTTTCCTTCGGGGGCTTCTCCCCTGAACCCCCGCTGGGGGCCTGCTTGCCCCCAGACCCCCTAGTTGGGGGGATAGCCTCCCCAGACCCCGTAGAGGGGGTACCCCCCCTCTGCACTCCTCTGCATGGAAGAGTGTATATACTTTTGGGGTGTAAATACTTCATGGGGTATAAACACGACTGAAAGCAAGGACCTCTGAATCAGGAAGATAATCAAGCTTGACAACTAATAATAATTACTTAACTAAACTACAATTGTCTAAATAACATTGTTGAGCTAGATAATTGTAATTAAAGGATTTCACAACATTTGATTAGGTTATTATATTTTATAATATGAATAGTCTTGTTGATTGGATTTGATGTATACATAAATTACTATAGGGGTGATAGTTATTGTTATTAGTACATGCACGAGACTTGTATGTACTAGCTACACATGCATTTATTGTACATGTACACTAGTATGTATGAGTTTTCTTGGCTTACTTACTGATAACATTGTTTATTGGATATGAATGTGAGAACCTTGTGTCGTTTCCCTTGTATGATAAAATACTTTAAACTTTGGGACAAAGTTTCCTGAAGGGTGGGTGTATGTAACAACACTGAGTAGCTAATTAATTGTCATGAATTAATAATTGTTTAATGTATAATTATTTAATTAATTAATTTTCCTGATTTAATAATTGTTTAATGTATAATTAGTTAGTTAATTAATTAATTAATTGTCCTAATTTAATAATTGTTTAATGTATATTAGTTAATTAGTTAATTGATTAATTAACTGATTAAATATTTGGTTAATAAATTTGAGTTTAATAAATTTTAATTTATTAAATAAAAACTTAACGTATCGAATGAGGGAACCATTTAAGAGAAAGGGGATAAGGTGGTTGGCATTGAATGGAGGGATAAGGTGGGTGAGTCTTAATGAAAGGGAGAAGGCGGTGAAGGGATGGGGGATTATTTTTTTGGAGGGAGCATTATTTTTTAGATTGGAAGACTGTATTACTATTTTTTTTATTTAGCTGGAGAAGCTTGTGGTAGGACTATTATAGAGGGGGCACCTGTTGCTGGGAGTTTTGGGCTCGAGGGCCATGAATCCTTATGAAATCATGTAGCTAGGGAGCCGAAGAGGCTTTGTTCCTAGCTGGCTGGGAGGTTAGATGGTTTTGGGCAGAGCATAAGGCATAGTTGGTAGCAGTAGCATCAGTTAGAGGTATGTATTTTCATTATTCTGATGTGTTATGTAATTTGTTATGATCTGCTCATAAATTTTAATTATGTCGAATGCTTATGAATGGTTATATGCTGAATAAGGAATTGTAAAGATATCAGGATAACACTTCTCTAATTAAATTTAATGTTTTATATTATGTTTTATAAGGCTCTGTTGTAAGAGATCTTACAATTTAAACGTTGATCATAGTCTCCACTTTGACCTACATTTTGATTATTTTCATTATTATTAAACTGCTGAATAGATTTATCACCATCATATTTCTCTTGTCCATCATCGGTGCCTTCAAAGTCCTATGATTTAGGACTTTCATGAGGAACATGTTGAATAAAATTGCTTGCACTGTGATCAAAATTCTGACTAGCTAAAAAATATGATGCCTCATTTTCATTACAAACATTCCTATCACATTTTCTAGTCCCAACAGAAGAGGTATGTGAACAATTTGTTGATGTCTTAGAAATAAAATCTTCTTTATCTGACAAAGCCATTCCTTCTCTCTAAGAACATAAAATGATACAAATGCTCACCCTCCCTATGACATTATTATNTTTCCCTCCAAAATGCCCCCCCCCCAAAAAAAAACAAAATTTCCCCAAAATTTTTCCCCCAAAATATTCCCCGCAATTTTACCCCAAAATATTCCCTCCAAAATTTCCCCCTCAAATTTTTCCCTCCAAAAGTTCCACCCAATTTTTCGCTTAGTTTCCCTTAAAAATTAAAAACAACTTTTACTTGTTTATTTCGTTATTTACATGTTAAATATAATATTTATCATGTTTATTTATTTATCCCACATTCATTAAACATATTGATGATACATATAATTTTAGGTATATATGTAGACAATATACCTACTTTTTATTTATCCCACATTCGTTATACTGACAATAATTTATATCATATATGTTATATATACACAGTCTTGTTTTATCTTTTTATATTGTGTGATATCTTGGAAAGTATTCGTTAAAGGATTTGGAGCATCTAGCATTTCAGAGGTTAGTTATTTTTTAAATTCTTACCATTTACCAAAACAACAATTATAAGATTATCTTTGAATCACATAATATTTTTTCATGCGAAAATTAAAAAACCTTAAATTTGTTTAGATGTTTTCTAATTTTTTTCTAAACAAAGACCAAGTTTTAAAAAAAAATTGAGACTTTTTTCAAAAACATTTAACAAAATCCTTAAGATTTTTTGAAGAAAAGAAGGAAAAAAAAGTCAAATTTAGGTGTAGTTTTGTAAAACAATTTAGTTTTTTTATTGTTTTTTACTTAAATTCTTTTAGTTTCGGCCCATGGTGGTTATTGGGCAATGTCCAAGGCTTGGCCTTGGGGGCTGGGGTGATGCCCGGCATTTCCCCAGTACCCCACAACCAAGGCACAGTCCTGGCATAAGCCTAATAACTCCACGGGTAAAAAAAAATTAAATATGGGTCAAAATGTTTTAATTTTTTTTTTAATTAGTTCTTATATTCAATGTTTGTTTTTTTAGTTTATTATAATGTAAAAGGCCTAATTTTTTTTTTTTATCTTATAGGAAAATGGAAAGAAATAAATTATCTATGAATATATATGGATCACGACCTACAATAATGACATCCAAAAATGAAACTCGAACCTCCATGAATGTTAAGCAACAAAATGATAGCATAACACCTTATCTATAAAGGGTAATGAAGAATTATAGAGAGTGGAAATATATGGAAGGTGAAAACAAACTGGAATATTCTTGGTTTGTTAAAGACAAGCAAGGAAACAATGGAGATCATATATATTTGTATTGTGTTGAATTAGAACATGTGCAAGGAAATTATCAGGCACTTGGCTTGTTATGAGATATATGTTTAGTGCCAACCACATACATTGTTTATTCACTTGTCAAACAAGGAAGAACTTATATAAAGTTTAGATATTGTTTCAAATTGAGCAATTATAACAAGAATGAATGTTTTTCATAATTATGTGCATCCATCGTTGATGACATTGGGAAAGGAAATGTAAGTTTTTTATTTCTATTTTTGTGTCGTTTATTATTTTTAGTATCATGGTAGTGTTTTAATTTTATTTAACATGAAAATGTTATATTTTATTTTTACAGGATTTTGCTGAATGACTTTCACATATGTTAGTGGGGATTTACTCTACAGAGAATAATATCATGGATGTTATTAACACTTTTCATATTGAAAAGACACAAGAAGGAAGGAAAAAGAAAGATAAAGTAATGGAGGTTGAACCTGCAAGAGTAGACGAAGAAGAACATGAAAGAAGAAAAAAAAATCCTCATTCTATAAATCATAAAAGCGCCACATTTGAAAATGAGAAAACTCCAAATGAAGATTTTGTTGAGATTGGTCCCAATGAGGCTATCATTCCTTCTCACAAAAAGAACAAACAAGATACACGCAAAAGAGTGATAGTTGATGACGAGTCTATTCCTATTGATTATGAAGAAATCCTTTATTTAGATGAAACACATCTAAATCATAAGAGGAAGAAAACAAATGTTGATACTGTTCAAGAAGCCTTCATTAGCTCAGAGTATTATAGTGAAAGTCTTAAAGGAAACAGAGAAATAATAACACCAAGTGCTGATCTAGAGGATGGTATTACGAAAACAACACAAAATGCCATTCAAAATAGAATGAGGATGACAAATTTAGTTGATGGTGGCCACACATTTCAGTTGAATGTGAAACAACTTTATAAACCGATAGAAGGGCAAGAAAAATATCAAATTAGAAAACTGCATCACTTGCATATTCACAATTTGAAAGCATTGATTAGGTACAATCCATATGCACATGTGGTTGACTACCTAGTTCTTGTTGACCCAATGGAAGTTCCCACTAGGGAATAATTTGATAGATCAAAATGTTTTGGACTACAAATATTATGTGATTGGAGGAAATCATTCCGCAGAGGATAGAATACAATTGATGCAAGAATATCCCAATAATCCTTTTTTTGAGACAATAAAATTCTAAATTTATGTTGGTTTAATAGATATAGAAGCAAAGTTATTGGCATGGGATCATAACATAGACAATGAGTACATAATTTCTATGACTTTCATTCAAAGGGTGAGATTTATCCATAATGAATTTTCCGAAATATGTCATGGGGAGAGATCAAATGTTGATGTCAAGTTTCAGAAGCAATGTTGTATAGAAATATGATTCCCACTTGATGATGAAAATAAAAAAGAAAAAAAATCACAAAGGAAGTGATATATTTAGAGTTTTGGGTAGTTATTTTCAATTAGTATTTAGAACTGGATAGGTATTGGATTTGATAGATAAGATATTCACCCTATGGGAAAATATTAGTATAAAAAATTAGTGAGTTAAGAAGGATAAACCATTGATATGTGGCACAAGTAAGATAGGTCATGAAATAAAAAATATTCCAGATGATATGACTATAACACCTTGGAGATAAATACAAGGAGTGAAGGATGATAAAATTATCATAACTGTATTATCACGTGTTAGGTCGGGAGAATTGTCAATGGAATAAATGTGTGATGAATTTAAAAAGTAAGTTCGTTGAGTTATTTTTATTTATGTTAGGACAAGTAAATTAATTTTTTCATTTTAACATATCAGTTTAACATTTATTTATTTATTTAGTCACAAGGTGTATATGAGAATACAAGAGGAAATGGTCAAGATGTTGAATGAATAAATTTGGGATGATGTTAAACTCAACTAGCCAAATTCAAGCTCTTCAATAGTATTGAAACAATTTTTTGTTGCATTAAAAAAGGTATGTTTATTTATTACATTCATATTATTAGTTTGTAATTTAATTTATTTATATTTTAATATTTATAGATATAAAAATATATGTTTGTTTGTTTCATTAAAGATGCCAAAGTAGAATGTAGATGGAGTACCTGAAACTTTCAAAAGTTTGATTCAAAAAGCCAAGTTTGAAATAGAAAGAAGGAGACATGTTCAAAATGTTCAACTTTATGAAACCTTTGATCACTACATCTGGAATGGGATCGAAACTATTCAATATAAAGTGATATTAGGTGATTGTGAAAAACTTGCAAATATTGTTCCTAAAAAAGAATATTCCCTAGTTATTGTGGATATCCCTCATGGTTATAATATCCAAAACAATGGATATGATACTGAGCCTTATACTTACCAAGATTTCAATAAAGTAGTTATGGGATTTACAAAAGTTACAACATCACCATTTTGGAGATTTCTAGTATTTCATTCAGACACACAACATGGATTAGTACAATCAAGATTCAAGGGGAAAGAAAAGACAAGGATGCAATTTATTTGGTAAGATATTGAAAGTGTATGTTTAGCAATTAAGATTAGAAAACAGTTTTATTAATTCACAAGTTAATTGAATTTTCACTTATTTATGTCACAGGAACAAGCCTAATATTCAGAGCTCCAATAGAGAATCATTTAAACATTATTTTGATAGTATACATATTGCAACCTGGACAAAAGATGATTCTTATAATTCTATTCTTGTCAATGCAAAGGATGAAGGGACTCCTGGTAGTATATTGGTATACAATGCTATGGTTAGAAATATAACATATGAGGAAAAAGATTTGAAAGGAGATATGGTTAACATTCATCAAAAACCACAAGAATTAATTAATTATCTTATAGATACATTTTCAAATGAAGGAGATTGGGTTTTGGATTTGTTCTCAGGTTCAGGTAAGAATTATGAACTAATATTTATGAAATCATACTTCAATCTTATGTTATTTTTAATTTATGTCTTTTTCAAGTATCTAACTTCATTGTTTTTTTTGTATTTGTTGATTAGGTACAACATTAGCGTGTTGCCTACAAAAAGGAAGGAATTGCATAGCCATTGAAAGTGACCCAATGCAGTGCAGTTTTATTAAACAAATAATTCATTCTATTCCAATTCTTCCAGATGAAATGCAAGAAGTTGGCTTGAGTAAAGGATATTTTAGTGAATAAAAGGTGGAAAAATTGTCAAAGGAACCTCAAGTACCATTAGGAGGAATATTTGGAAAGGATCACTTTGGAGAACTTGTGGATATCAAAGAACCAATGGAAGAACAAAATGACACATTGGAAGCACAAAATGGCGTCGAAGAAGATGATAATGTGTCTGTTGAGAATGATGAATTTGGGATCTGTGATATTGTTGATTAGTTTAAAGATGCCTATGAATATGATGCTAAATTTTGCAAATTTTGGATGAGCTATAACTGTAATGTTTTGACTTTCATATTTTAAAATAAGAATAAAGATGTATCTATTGTTGTTTTGTGCTGAATCTTTTTATTGTTTCTTTTTTTTCGTTTTATTTGTATGTGAATCACTATACATTGGAAAATTCGATTAAATGTTGTCATTTTTTACTTCAAATGTATAAAAATATGAAAGAAAATAATATTTTTTTTATAAAATTTTGACTTCTTTTGTTCAATTATGTCCATAAAAATGATTTATTTGACACGTTATTTTAAGGAATATGTAAAGGTAAACAATGTATTAAAGTAAAGGTAAAAAAATATGGAACAATATTGAAGTAAAGGTAAACAATGTGTTAAAAATGATGTTTTTCACTATATTTAAAAAGTATGGAACAATAAATTAATTAAGGAGACCAAATTATATGAAAAATCTTAACTTCAAAAAAGTAAATGGTAAAAAATATTTTTAAGATTGAAAGAAGCATGAAAAAATGATTGAAAACACCATTGAATACAAAAAAAATTAGAAAATCGATGAAAAATAAGAATTTAAAAAAATAATGTGGAAACATTGTGAATCGAAAAATTTAAAATATCGAAAAACCAACTAAAAATGAAAGGGGGGTGCTACCGGTAGCACCATTTTTAAAAACGGGGTAAAAATTTGGACCTCCCCCAAAATGAGAACTCTGTAGATTTCTCGTTAAGTTGGTAACTATGTTTCCTTCGTCAAAGTGTTTCTCTGCAAACTCACATCGAAAGGAATTCTATGATGGATGGTCATGATCTCCTCATAGAAGATCTAATGGAAAGGATTTTGGACAAATTTACATCGGTTCCCGACCCCCTTCTCATACGACCCTTAGTATTGGGCCACTCCTAGGGAGACACCTGTCACCCCCAACACACTCACGAGATGCATGGCACTCACTTCGTGTCACAACCATTCCCTTCCTATTTCAAATTACCAATACACGTGGCATCATCACTGCTCGACGAGTGGACATCCACATGTACTCAATATGACATGTATGTCACCAGATATGCACTTGACACATCTCTCTAGGTGTTGAAACCTATCCTTTTCACATTGGTGGGGTGACGTTATCCACGTCAGGATGAAAACAATGTCACCTTCCTCCTAGCCTCATCTCAAAGGATGCACCAGGATCTATGATCAGGATTAATTTTAGTTGGGTCCAATGGGTGATCAAGATTTTTCCTCAAAGTCTTTCCTTCAGAGTATTTTCATACTAGTGGACCAAATTACTCCAAATGTTCCACTGTGATGGATGATCATGGTCGCCCCAAATTCTTCCCTAATAGATCGATGACTCTGGTTAATTCAGAGTCTTGTCCCAATGTAATTAAGGGATACTCTTATGGATCCTATACGATCAATGGTTGAGGTATTTCAACCTTTATATCCGATGACCAATGTTAAAACAAAGTTCTAAGGCATAATTTTCACAAAGGGGGCCATGCTCAACCCACCGGATAATTACATATTTCCATGATCAGTGTTTACATCCATAGGTGTCAAACCACCATGTATTAACACCTTTGTTAAGTGTATTCCCCCATATTGTAGCAGGGGTGTCGAGGATCATTTTTTCAAACCACTTCCGAGGTTGCGTTATGCCTTTAAACATCACCACACGTCCCCTGGTGGTATTTAAATTACCACCCGTGGGGGTGGACCTTCTATTAAACCCCGAGCACCTTAGATTTTTGTTATCGATGTTCATCATTGATCCTACGTTGATCAATGATCATCTTTTAAACCCCCATTCAAATGTTCCTACACACAGATATTTGATCCAATGGTACAAAATACTCCTCAGAAATCTCCCGATTGGAGTACCTAAATCAAGGCTAGTCCGACTATTAAACTTTGATCATACTCACCGAAGGAGAACCCAACAGTCCTGATTATATCTCAGATATGCTCTCTGATAGATCAATGGTCCATATTTTCTAAGGGATGCATTATCCCCTGGCACCGTAACCTACTTCGATAAGATCTATTCACAATGCCAGATCAACGACTGCGATTCATTTTCTCTCCAACCAACTGATTCTTCGTGGTATCAACCCAAACGCAAGAATGGATTCCATGGAAATTATCCTAAGTGTTTTCTTAGGCTCCCAAGCCTTCAGGAACTTTGCAATCCATTCTCAGGCCAACTAAAAAATTCACTACTTTCCATTTCATTAGTGGAAGGTTTTTCATAGGCTCAAATCCCTACGACTGTACAAGGACTTCCAGTAGGTATTGGGTCATTTCAATACCTATGTCGGAGTACCCATGGTTGTCTTCACAATGATATTTTCATGGTTTGAAAACTTCCCAATTCGAGGACTTGTAGGTTTCAGGGATATCCCTATAGTTACTCTTTCTCATACATATTAGAAGAATCAATCATTTATTCATCTATCTCACCGATCCCTACTCAAAACCATACTAGGTTAATGAGTACTCTAATATGCCTAGCCTACGTCTTTTACAACATGAAAATAGGCACACAATAAAAGGATTTGTTTCAGTTTATATAGGCATATCTACTCGTGAAATTGATTCATGAAATACAATTATTCCTATAGTAAACACCCAATCATTCCAGGAAAGAACCAAACAATGCATCAAAAAAATAGACACATCCAAGAATACATTAATTGGAACCAATCTATTCATCTTGCTGAATACCAAGAATATAAGGGTTAATTATTTGTTTATTGACAAAATTAACCAACCAAATGGCTATAGGTGTTCATCTTTTCACCCAATGATAGGCTCAAAAGAAGCAACTCTCTACATTCTGGCCACCGCTATGCCAAGCCATTATAGCACCAGATAATTCTCCCTCAGGTTCTCAAGAAGTACGATAAGTATTTCCTCATTCCTCCTAGCCCAGGATTATTTGAGTTTTTTTAGATGCTCCTCCAACATCTATCTTGCCGCCTCTATTCTCAGAATGGATACTACTTTTTCTCTCCCCCCCTAGACAGTCCTATCACTAGCTTCTTACTTCCAATTTCCCTCATGCATCTACTCCATGTAATCTCTTCAGGAAGTTTATCAACCTGTCCCCTTTTCTTTTTTCAAAATAAACCTATGGGGATCAATCTAGGCTGCAGATATGGTACCCCATCGTACCTTTGGCTTGTAGCCCAATTCCTATATTTATTGAGGGTGGGTGTTTATTCAACAACCAATCCTCTTTCATTTACTAATTTTCCTTGAAAACAGGTTTGAAGGGGAAATAAATTATGGTTTCCTCACTCTTTCCCTTAGCAGTATCATGGCCATTAATTTCAAAGGATTCAACCACAGTCAATTGGTTTGTTTTCTTAATCAATAATATTATTACAATATTTGCATGCCATTTCATTGAAATCATCAATCAAGATTAATTCCACATGCTCAGGGTTTAGAGAGGGGGTTCTACATTAATCATATTGTATCATGTCATTTTATAATGAGGCTAACCCACTTGGAAACCTTTTCATTTTGACTTTCTCATCATTTATGAAGTCAACATACTTCAAAAGTTCAAAGAGCCTCTTCTCATATTCATCCATTGTCATGCTTCCCAACTTGAGTTCAAAGAAATCATTCATATTCCTTTCATAATAATCCTCAAACAAATTTTCCTCTTGTAAATATTATTTGAACTACCTCCATGAGATCCTATTCTCATCAAGGTGATTGAATTTATTTAATTGATCCCACCACATGGTTGCCTCTTCTTGCAAGTGGTAGGTTGTAATTCTAGATTCTACCCTTGAGGGGTAATCATGCAACTGGAAATATTTATTTATTCCAACAACCATGCCTCGCCCTCTTCTCCTTTCCTATGCTCACCATTGAAATTTGGTGGCTTTATTTTCCTAACTTCACCTTGCAAGATGTCTACCTCATACCTTATTCTCTATATCCTGATAGGAGACACACTTTGGATTCTCCCTGAACTTGAACTTGCATGAGTTAGTTTCGTGGATATTCTTGGAGAATGATGGTATTGGCTCATTCTTCTTGACTACCTATCATTCCCATTATCATCCCTTCTACTTTGGGATATGGATGTTGTCACTTGTCTAGCACTAGTTGCTTTCTTGGTGATAGATCATTTATTGGCTTGCTTCTACATCATATTTAGAATCTAAAGTATCTCTTCCTAATTCTTCATAATCCTTTCATTATCTTCCCTATAACTTTTCACTTCCTTATGTAGGATTCTCATAGTTATAGGCTCTTGCCTGCCTCCCATTCCATTAGACCATGTATTAGTGTTTTGAATGGAGACCTCTAATCTCCTACTCATGGTTGTAACATCCATGGGAATATTCCATAACTCTATTCCTAATATAAGAATCAAATTTGTTTTACTATACCTCTAAATGTGCAAGAAATGTGCATGTAATAATTATTTTTAGCACATGCATACTATAAAATTTTCATTAATTAGAAAACATGTTGTTCTTCATATCGATTTACACATAAAAAATTGAACCAATTCAAAATTGGATTCCTTATACACATTATTTTGTGAAACATCTCTCCAACGACTGTACTCACGCCTTATTCTGAGTTCTAAGAAAAAAAATTACAACATTAACATGCTACAATTTCCACTCACTTATTGTTGCTGAATTTACTTTGTTAATTTATAAGAAACTTTAGTGCCCAATTCAAAATTTTAGGTTGATATATATTTTCTCCTCCTTAAGACCTTTCCAATGACTATTTGTTTTCTGAAATCTAAGCTTCGAGATGAAATTTATGATCCAGAGACGTTTAGACTATTTTCCAATTTTATCCATGTATGCTACATGTGTCTTCTTTATCTTCTTGCGCATTTTTAAATACCCATATTCCAAATATGGCTCTAGGGATGTCTTTTATGGTTCATAATGTTTCCATAGACTACTCTTGTTCCCCAAACAAACTTTTGAGCAAGGAGTTATGTCCTCTGGAAGTAAATTGGTGCTACAATTTTACCTTAACTGTTTCAGTTGTAACTTTCTCATACAAGTTCTATTTTCTGCATGGAGTAGCTTGTTTGATAACTCTCTCTGATTTATTTTATTTAATCTGCAAAGACAACATTACACCCTATTCTTGTAAAAATTAATTGCTTAAAAATGTCATTTAGGGCCTCAAAATCAGCCCACAAGTTCAAGACATTAAAAAATTTGAAAATTACACATAAAATTGATTGTTTTATTATTATAAAAGCCTTTTAATATGAGCCATTGATCTCAAAATCAAGAGACTCTCGGTCATCAATATGAACTCTATTAACGATCGATGATTTTCATTTTCCTTTGGGCACCATCAACACCCTACCAAAATTGTCGACCTGACCACTGGTCATCGACCCTTTCCTTTGACAATTGACTTGCAAGACATCGCTAAACTAACTAACTCGAGCATCGACAATCAGTCATCAATGATTTTTGTTGGTACAAATGAAACACTTTACCAATTTAGCCAACCCAATCATCAATCATCAACTATTTTTGTTGGTATACAAAAATATTTCACCAAGCTCACCGACCCTATCATCGGTCATCCACCATTTCTTGACTGACATGGAAACTGATGATGTGGCATGACACGTGGATGCTAACGTGTCATGATATGTCATCCTAAGGTGTAAAATTAGATGATGTGGCATGACACATGGATGTTTATGTGGAATGACATGTCATCCTCCTCTTTTATTCATTGGCGATTGATAGTTTCCCTTGGACAACTGAAACACCTTGCTAAATTGGTCGACCTTATCATCAGTCATTGAAGATTGATAATTCCTATTATCGATCGAACACCTTAATAAAACTACTAACCTAAACATAGATCATCAATGATTTTTGTTGGTGACTGAAACACTTCACCAATTTGGTAAACATGACCATCAACCATCGAGAAATTTTCTTGGCCAACTCCAACACTTAGAAAATTTCGACCAATCCCCGATGAATTTGGATAGTCGATCTACCATTCAAAATGATCTTGATCATTGATATTCTCCAACTTCTAAATGAACGAAAACGAATCCAAACAATTGATCTGTCTCATTTTCCCAACTCTTGAAAATGAATCTTGGTTGTCGATCTACTAGACCTTGCCAAACCTTGAAAGCCTTATAACTTTTTAAATCTATTCACGATGAATCTGGGTTGTTAATGTAAAAATAAAACATGATCTCGACCATCGATTCATCAAACTTTTCACAACTCTACAACGACCATTAAAACAAGAAATTCAATCTTCCAAGTCAAATTTTAACTCTACAACTCTACAGATTGACGTTATTTCTAACACCCTAATTTTAATTCTATGAACTATAATGTGTTATGTAAATGTGAAATTAGGCTGTTGAGATGGTAAAGTTGAAAAGGGGCTGAAGTGCCTAGGAAATATAATACTTCTATATACAATAATAAAAAAATACATTGATGGCTGCAAGATGGTCAAGGACAAGAGATAGGGAGCTTGTTGATGATTACAGCTACATAATACATCCTCCATGACATAGACTGAGTGATTCATCCTATGAGGAAGCCGATGATTTGGGCATGCCATTCTCTCTAAGACAAAGATGAAACAATGTGTAACCCTATGAGGGGTGAAGGATCCCATGTGATGGGTTTACTGTTCTCCTCTGTGTAGCGAGTTGAGACAATGTGGTACTCTAGATGATTATCCTATGAGACATAGTGATATAGAGATCTGTTGAGTAGGATGTCACTGTGGATGAGCACATGTGGATGTGATCCTAGTGGTTGAGCACTAGTGAGTGTGTGTCTATATGATTCTCCTATGAGATGCGGTGAGATAGATATATGTTGAATGGATGTCCCTGTGGAAAATAACAAGTGGATGTTCCCCTAGTGGCTAAGCACTAGTGGGTGTATATGATCCCTTGCTATATTTTCCAAGAGTCATACTTACCTATAACCTTATTTGTGATGTAAAGGGTACAGGTTGGCTCCACCATAAAGTAGAAGATAATTAATGTAAAAGATAATTAGTATGGTAATTATTGATTATATTTTGAGTTATTGAGGTTGGCCCTGTTGTTCTAATAGACACTATTGTTTATATGACCATTCTCATATAAATAAAAGTGATTTCCCCATTGAGGAAACATAACACAAGTCTAAGTTTGGAAATTTCAGCAAGTACTTGTTCTTGGGCTGAAGTGCACACTTCTCTTCGGTGCTAGTCTTCTAGGTTTTGTGAGAACCCTTTTGTGTGTTAGGTTTATGGTGTGGGAGGTCTATCTATTGAAGAATATAGTAAAGGATTGGCTGAGTTTTACTCCCTTGTTGAGAAGGTTTTCCTAGGATACTTCTTGTGTACTTGTGCATGGTGTTTTCTTCTTGTGATCTTGGTTACTGTAGAAAATTGTTTATGGTGTAACTACAATTGTATATGGTTCAAGTAAAATGATAAAATTGGAATGAAATTCATGCCTGAGCCTAGATTAATACAAAATAAACATGGAATCAGAGCTTAGGTCTTAAAGAATCCATTGTACAAGCCTTCAAAGAAAATCATCCTCCTTTTGCAGAACCATATGACCCTCCTAGGGTTTCTAGAAAATTTGTATGACCCTCCTTATTTTTCAGTTCCAACCCTTATTAGTTGGAAGTTGAGGCTAATTTTGGCACAAGAGAGTACGAAATTCTCCAGTGCATCTCCGGAGACTCTTGGAGTGAAATTTTGAACATTTTGTATTTTTGGCCACAGGGTTTCTATGGTTTCACAATTTTCTATAGAAATTTCAGAATTAGGGTTTTTGCAGCTCATTGAAGGAGCTCTTCAACCCACTAGTGTTCTTATAAATTTCAAAGCTTATTGTTGGCAATCATAAGCCCCAAAAAAACTAATATTTCTAGCCTATACTATCCGTTAGATTTTCTAGCTCAGTTGGCAAGGGTTTGTGAAGAATATGAAAATATGATGAACAAAACCCTGGTGGAAGATATGCTTGATGGATCAAGAAAATTCAGTTCAAAATATCAAGATGAAAAAAGGTGACATCATTGCTATCTTCTTCATGAATATGTTAGAGATCAAAGATCAACTAAGTGAAAATTGGAGAAATCATATCAGCACTCTCAGGTATGCACTTGTATATATTATTTGTATCATTGACATGAGGGTACATGTAGGAGGAAGGAATAGTTTTTGCAATCATGGATCCAGAGGGATCTTAGTGCACTCATAAGAACAACACACTAGAAGTGAAGAATCTAGGCTTGATTGTTTTAATTATCATACCTCTAACCTACATTTTTAAAGTTTTCTACATTAAAAGTAGGTGTTGTAGTTGTGACAACAAATTTTCTTGATTCTAGAGATGTACTCATTATTCTCCTTTAGGATATATTCTTGTTTTGTTTCCTTTCATTTGTTTTCTTGTTCCAGGAAGGTTAACAACAAAGGAACATGGTTATCCTTTAGAATTCAAAGGGAGTCACTTGACTTCAGAGGGATTCACTTGACTCAGAGGGAGTCAAAACTATTTGAGGAGGAAGAACATAACCATCATTGAGGCAACCAATGCAATGATGCATGATTAGAGTCTTCCTATGATTCTGTGGGTAGAAGCATGGATGAAAACAATATATGTTCAGAACATGAGTCCTTACCATTTTTTGAAGAACATAACTCCCGAAGAAGCCTTCAATGGAGTGAAGCCTTAGATTGAAAACTTCAGAATATTTGGGTGCCCAGTGTATTTTCATGTACCCAAAGAGAAGAGATCCAAGCTAGACCCTTTAGGGAGAAAGGGTACATTTGTGGGATACAGTGAATTTTCGAAGGCATATCAGATCTACATCCCTGGTCAAAAATAGATTGAGATAAAAATATATGTTGTATTTGAGGAAGAGATAGTCTTTCAAAGATCCAAAGAATATCATATGGAGATTGACAGTGAGACAATACCTTCTCCCCCTTTAACAGTTTAGAGGGAGAAAAACATTATTCTAGTTGATCCAATTGTTTCAGCTGATCTAGTTGCTCCAGTTTATATGCCCAGAGATACTGCAGTAATGCATAAAAGGCCTGCCTGGGCTCGAAAAAATATAAAAGAGGTAGAGGGACATGAATCCCCTTAAGGCTTACCCCAAGAAAGAAAGAGACCAAAGATATTTTTGAGCTAACTTTCATCCATGAGCCACGTCATTGATTTTGAGCCTTCTTGTCATGGAGACGCTATAGGAGTATGGAAATATTCCATGACAAAATAATAGCAGTCTATCTTGAAGAATTATGTAGGGGATATTGTTCTGATACCAGAAGGGAAGTATGTAGTGACTTCCAAGTGGATCTATAAGATCAAGCATTTAGCTGATGGAAGTGTCAAGAAATGAAAAGCGATATTTGTAGATAGAAGATTCCCACAAATAGAGGGAGTTGTCTATGATGAGACATTTGATTCAGTATCCCAATACACTTCCATCCATACTATCATCCATGAGTTGGAAACTACATCAGATGGATGTAAAGATATCCTTCCTCAATGATGAGATTACGAAGAATTTTACATCAAGCAACCAAATAGATTCATGACATACAATGAGAAATCATGTGTATAGGTTGAAGAAAGTCCTGTGTGGAATAAAGAAGGAACCTTATGCTTAGTACAAGAATATGGATGGATTCTTGATGAGTTTGTATTTAAGAAAGAGTGTTCTTGATCCAAACCTATATTATCATATTGTGGGTGATGAGTGCCTGATCTTGGTCTTGTATGTGGATGATTTATACCTTATCGTTTAGAAAGACCAATTTTTTGAATGCAAGTGAGCATTGACTTCTATTTTCGAGATGAAGGATCTAGGCATGATGTACTACTTCTTGAGACTAGAAGTATGGAAGAGGACTGATGATATTTTCTCAAGTCTAGGAAAATATACAATGGAGATATTTAAGAAGATCGGTATGACTGAGTGAAAATCCATGCCTACACCGATGGTGATAGAGTTGAAGAAAATATATGATGCTCCTACTGATTCAGGCAATATTGATCCACAACTGAGAGGATCACTGATGTATTTGGTTAACACCAAACCTGATATATGATATGCAGTGAATATGCTTAACCAGTTCATGAGTCAACCGAGATAGACTCACTATATAGCAGTGAAACATGTAATGAGATACCTATGAGGAACAGTTGGATATGGCTTGAGATATGCCTCAAGTGTAGACTTGAGTTTGCATCGATATGCCGATGCAGATTGGGCAGGGAGAAAAGTGGACCAGAAGACCACCTCCGATTGTTGCTTCACCTTAGTTTTTGCGATGGTTTCCTGGTGCACCAGGAAACAGATCTATGTGGCATTGAGTATCGCAAAGGCATAGTATATAACATTGAGTGTAGTAGCCTGTGAATTAGTGTGGCTTCGCAAACTTCTGACAGATTTATTTGATCATGAAATGGATCCAATCACTATCCATTGTGATAACCAAAGTTGTGTGAAGCTCTCTGAGAAACCTGTATTTCATGATAGATCGAAACACATTGAGATAAAATATCATTATATCAGAGACATGGTGCAGAGAAAACAAATACATGTGCAATACCTTCATACCCATGAGGAGATTGCAAATATCTTCACCAAACCTCTTTCCAAGACAAAGTTCAAGTACTTCCACGATAGAATTGGCCTGGTGGAGAATGAATCCCTAGCTAAGAGAGAGTGTTGATGATCACAATTGTCTGAGACATCGTCCAGGACACAGAGTGAGTGAGTCATCCTATGAGGAAGCCCATGAGTTGGGTGTGTCATTCTCTCTGAGACAAATATGAAACAATGTGTAACCCTGTGAGGGGTGAAGGAGCCCATGTGATGGGTTTACTATTCTCCTCTGTGTAGAGAGTTGATACAATGTGGTACTTCAGATGATTCTCACGTGATATGCACTGAGATAGAGATCTATTGAGTAGGATGCCACTGTGGAGGAGCACAGATGGACGTGATCCTAGTGGCTGAGCATTAGTGAGTGTGTGTCCAGATGATTTTCCTATGAGACATAGTGAGATAGATATATGTTGACCTAGACATCCCTGTAACACCGTGTTTCCCCCAATTTGTAAAAATAACTATACTGGCCAAGAACTGTGGCAAGCTCAAAAATGTGAATGTGTGATGTGAATGCACCTTGTGAAAAAGGTCGATGAATGTAAATAATATTATGAATATATATATATATATTGCAGGACTGTTGAGAGGGGATATACTGAAAAAGAGACCACGATGGCTGAAGAAAGGTGGTGGAAGGAACCTAAAAAGGTGGCGTTAACTTCCACCGAAACCAATACCATATTTGGACTTCACTGACCTGGAGAACCAAGAGTGGCTCGCTGGCTCGAAATAAATTACTCGCAGATTGGTAGGTAGATGGCTCCTCAAGAATTAATGAGGGATGGGGGAAGCGAACTGCCCATCCATAGGAGCCTCGGGCCTAACCACTGCGAGGGAAATCGTGCCACACGCAACCTCGCAAGGGGGAAAATGCGTGAGGAAGAAGAACAGAGGGGAAGACGTGAGGGAAAGGGGAAGAACTCTGGAGTTATGCAGAGTAATTTATAACAGAGAAGGGGGAGAGTAACCCTCATTCTCCGTCACAGAAAAACCGAGACGCAGTCTCGCAGCATCGTGGTCTCAGCTCGGGGCTGGCTAGTGGTAAATCCATTGGGAGTCGCTGAGACTATGGTTGGGTGGAAATGAGAACCCCTCTCAGCAGTTGCATCACCTCTGGTGTTATTTCTGATAAGTGTTATTTGAAGTTAATTCCATAATCACATGTTCAGTTTTATGTGCTTGTAAATAGTTCTGAATAGAAGTGTTTACCTAACAATTGATTTGATAGAATGGATGCATGTTTATGCTTACATGCCATAGTCATTTTCTGCACAAATGATTAAGTCTGGGACATGAGTTTGCTCCACCGAGAATCGTCATATTTTCTTAGTTTCTCGTAATATTCTGGGAAGGCCCCTTGAGAGTACTCTTTTTTGAGAATTACCCCATAAACCTTGTAACCATACTGAACCTTACCAGAGACTCAATTAAGATCAGGGATAATTTCCCGAGAACCATCTAAGGGTTCATGAAATCCTGGTCTGGAACCCTTATGCAAGAGAGAGTAGCTTTCTAAGGTCTCGGGGTCATGGGAGCCTGAAGCTCCGAGAGTTTGAACTTCGTGATTCAAGCTCAGAAGAGATAGCGAGATCTAACCACTTCGCGTATCGAGGATTTGTGAGTTCGGAGGTGGAATACCTAGCTCTTGGAGTCACGAAGTCCTGAGTCGCGAGATCGCGATGGGATCCTGGACCGTAGATCCCAGGGAACCATCAGAGCTCTATAAGTCATCGATCTTAACATTTACTTAAGCGGGAGCATGAACTCGACTACTTCCTAAAAGTCCCTAAGACATCAGGACCGTCCATGTTGGAGGACAGGTGGCAGATATTTGTCCATTTCACGTATCGGGGATTCGTGAGTTTGGAGTTAGAAGACCAGGCTCTTGGAGTCACGAAATCCCGAGTTGTGAGATCATGATGGGATCCTAGACTGTAGATCCTAGGGACCCATCATAGTTCTATAAGCCGTCAATCTTAACCTTTACTTAGGCAGGAGAGTGAACTTGACTACATCCCAAAAATCCTGAAGACATCAGGACCGTCCATGTTGGAGGATAGGTGGCAGAGATCTATCCATTTCGTGTATCGGGGATTCGTGAGTTTGGAGTTGGAAGATCGAACTCTTGGAGTCACGAAGTCTTGAGTCACAATATAGCGATGCAATCTGGGCCGTTGATCAAAGAGGAAGGAAAGCTGTGAGATATGTCCATTTAGGGTATCGGGGATTCATGAGTTCGGAGTTGGAAGACCGAACTCTTGGAGTCATGAAGTTCTGAGTCGCGAGATAGCGATATGATATGGGTCGTTGATCAAAGAGGAAGGACAGCTGTGGGATCTGACCATTTCGCGTATCGAGGATTCGTGAGCTCGGAGTTGAAAGACCAGACTCTTGGAGTCATGAAGTCCCGAGTCATGAGAGAGCGATGTGATCGGGGCCATTGGTCAAAGACGAAAGACAACTGTGGGATCTGACCATTTCGCGTATTAGGGATTCATGAGTTCGGAGTTGGAAGATCGGATTCTTGGAGTCATGAAGTCCTGAGTAGTGAGAAGTAGGAGCAACCATTGAGCCAGGACTTCCTCGCCATATCGCATATCGGGGTCTCGGAGGTTGAGGGGAATCAACTTCGATTGTAGAAGTCCCGAGCTTGCGAGTTGCGAGAGCTTGTGCAACATGTGGCACGTCCGCTTGGTGGGACCCATGTGGTTGACAGGTGTTGTGATGATAAGATTCCTAGAGAGAGGGAGAAGTGGTGATAGATGGTGGACATGTGTCGTTTGAAACGAGAGTCAACATCCTGTTGACTTCTCATACTTCGGGTTTTCGTAAGAAAGGAGCACAAAGGCTCAACGCTCCAACTCATGAGGTTGCGAGCTGCGAGAAGTGCAAAGAGGAAGTCAACAATTGTTGACTTTCGCATCTCGATATTTCAGAGAAGAAGAGCATGAGAGCTCAACGCTTCAACCTACGAGGTTGCGAGTAGTGAAAAGTGTCAAAGAGAAGTCTCAAAGGAATCTAGACCGTCCATCAAGGGAGACGCGTGGTGAGCGGTCAAAGTACAGGGAAAGTTCTGAAATCGTGTGGACCATTGGATCCACACTATCAAGGACCGTTGATCTCCTACACATATCCCCATACCAGAATTCAAAGATTTGCACAACATGATTTTTTGGGATCGTTGCATTTTGAACCCCCGGGCACCGAAATCCTGAAAGGATCCAAACCGTTGGATCAGGGGAGGCTTACAGCCATTGATCTCCCTTTGGAGGGAAACTTGGGAGACTTCATGGATTTCGGGGATGTGAATGGGAAAGGAAGAAATCATGCATCATGATTTTCTGAATCATGAAAGGCCGAAAAGGTCCTTGCTGATTTAAGCACGTGGTCACGAGGACAAGACCCAAACATGAATGTTGTACTCGCTAGCCCTTTCAGGGTTCGGCGCTTCGTTGTGTCAGGGTTTGTAGAGTCGAAAGACTTGACACTCTGGTAGTGCTGAGCCGTGAAGAGAGAAAGGACACCTTACTTGTTTGGCCTATGGTCATGACCCATGATCACATGGAGGTGGACAAGGAAGGAACTAACCTACGCTAGACCCCTGTAGGTATTTCGGGGATCCTTATCCTCGAGAATTCGGCTAAATTTTTTTATTTATGTAGTGGGTATGTATCAAATTGGTATTAGAGAATGGTTACAACACTCGTCTTGCTTGGGCTCATGAACGAGTTGCGCAAAAGCTCCATTCAAAACACTCTTAAAAAGAGTAACCCCCTGTCTTAACCTTCCTAATCAAAAGACGAAGTTAAGAATGAAAAAAAAAAAAAACCCTATTGTGT
Source organism: Picea engelmannii (assembly GCA_009831015.1). NCBI lineage: Eukaryota > Viridiplantae > Streptophyta > Pinopsida > Pinales > Pinaceae > Picea > Picea engelmannii. Next base: position 1,149,074 of record ML786028.1, on the reverse strand, counting down.
GTGTGTACATGTGAAAATATGAGTTATATACTAGTTATAAATAAATATAAATATTGACTAACAACCAACATTTTTCCTTTTTGCACACAAGCGGAAGATCAACCGCGGGAAATTATCAATGCATAAGTATGGTGACTCATGAAGAAATGGGAGAAGGCTCCCACAATAGAGACGAAGAGTCTAACAAAAGGAGGGTAGTAGTTACCCCTCCAGATCTATCCGAGATTGTGAGGAGTCTCATGGTCGAATTACAAAGCTACAAGGCTGACAATGAAAGGATGGTGAAAGAACAAGAAAAGCAAACAAAAATTAACGCAATTTTACTGCATAGTTTATCCGATCTACAAAGACAAATTCAGAATGAACCTGAAACTCAGAAACATGGTCATATCAGTGGCCACACTGAGAGTAGCACCTCGAAAAAGTTCCACCCCAGAGGTAAAGGACCAGTAACAAGTGATTCCTCTGAGAAGGAAGATGGCGATTCAGAAGGCTCTTCTAGTAGCAGAACCAGTTCCTATTCCCGAAAGAAACAGAAGAAGAAAAAGCCTTCCAAAGGTAAAAAATTCAAAGAATTCAGAAAGGCCAAGCCACCCTCCTTGGACGGTGAAATAAAGAAGGGAGAGGAAGCAGAGGCCTGGCTGCTTGGACTAAACAAGTATTTCAGAGTCCATGACTTTTCAGAGAATATGAAGGCTTGAGTGGCCACCTTCAACTTGAACGAAAAGGCTTCCATTTGGTGGGAAGACCTTAAGAATATGAAAGGGTTTCGCGAAGAGGACCTGTCTTAGGAACGGTTTGAGAAATACTTTCGAAAGAAGTATCTGTCGGAAAAATATTTGGACGAAAAGACTAAAGAGTTTTATGAACTCAAACCGGGACAACTTACTATAGAAGAATATGTCAACAAATTCCTCAATTTGTTGAGGTATGTACCCTATATCAAGGCAGAAAAGGCAAAGGTGCAACGCTTCATCAGTGGACTACCTAAGGACTATCGGAATAGAATTGAATTTGATGAGCCAAAGACTCTATACGACACTATTCGAAAGGCAACCTATTTTCATGAACAATTTGGGCATCGGGCAGAACCTCGCGAAGGATGGAAATAGAAGAATAGTTCAAGATTTCAAAAAATGGGAATTAAATCCCCAGGATTTAAGAACTACAAGAAGAACCCAAGAATGAACTTTCCAGCTCGGAGTATGCACTAGCAGAATTTTCCCTCATTGAGCAGAAATAAGACTTATGGACCCATATCAGTGAAGACTGATAACCCAAAGAGAGAACCTTTGAAATGTTGGGGTTGTGGAGAAGAACATCTTCTAAGAGACTTCCCACACCGAAAACAAAATAGTCGAAGAATTTATAACATACATGAAGCTACTACCGTCAATGACGTGGCCAGGAGTGTGCCACAAATTTACGCAGCCTTGGATAATAACCAAGCCGACCACCAAGCTTCAATAGTGGAAATAGAAGGTATGATTTCCAACCATCTAGTGTCTTTTTTAATTGACCCTAGTTCAAATTTGAGTTATATAGCCCCTAAAGTTGTTGATAAGTGTAAACTATAGCCACAAAAACATACCAAGCCATGGTTGGTACAGTTAGCCACTGGTACTAGAAGAAGGGTAGCAGAGGTTATCCCAGCCTGCCAATTGATGTTGGGTAGATTTCCCACCCAAACAACCCTTAACATATTACCCCTGGGATCGTATGATCTACTGATTGGTATGGACTGGCTAGCTGCCCATAAAGACAGATTGGACTGTTACCACAAAACCTTAGAATGTGTAAGTAAAGAAGGGAAAAATATAACCCTTCAAGGGATCCGAAAACCTGTTTCGGTGAGACAAATATCAGCTATGTAAATGAGAAAGTATTTCCAAAATGGATGTACCCTATATGCAATATAGGTGTTGAAAACACTCGAAGGTGACAAACCAAGCCCTGACGATCACCCTATCCTGAGAGAATATAGAGATATGTTTCCGGAAGAGGTATCGGGTTTACCTCCGAGAAGAGACATAGACTTCTCGATAGAACTTGCACTGGGAGTGGTGTTGGTGTCTAGGACACCCTATTGGATGAGCACACCCAAGTTAGTTTAACTCAAAATGCAATTAAAAGAAATGATGGATAAAGGCTATATTTGACCCAGCGTGTCTCCATGGGGAGCACTAGTTCTGTTCGTGAAAAAGAAGGATGGTACCCTTAGACTGTGTATAGATTATAGACAACTCAATAAGGTAACCATAAAGAACAAGTACCCCTTTCCCAGGATCAATGACTTGTTCGATCAATTGGGGGGTGCGTCTATTTTCTCAAAAATTGATTTGAGGTCGGGATACCATCAAGTCCGAATCGAGGGTGAAGACATCCATAAAACCGTTTTCCGAATGAGGTATGGTCATTATGAGTTTGTGGTTGTGCCATTTGGGTTGAACAATGCCCCTACCACTTTCATGTGCTTGATGAACAATGTACTCAACAAATTCCTAGATAAATTTGTGCTTGTCTTTATTGACAAAATATTAATTTACTCCAAGAATAGAAAATAGCATGAAGATCATCTTACACTTGTGCTACAAGTGCTAAGAGAACATCAACTCTATGCCAAATTCAGCAAATGTGAATTCTTCCAGAAGTAAATACATTACTTAGGCCATGTTCTCTCCGAATAAGGAGTAGCGGTAGACCCTGACAAAATCAGGTCTATCATGGAATGGCCTATCCCAAAGGATGTTTCAGACATCGGATCCTTTATGGGATTAACAAGGCACTATAGGAGATATATAAAAGGATTCTCCAAGATTGGTTGTCCAATCACTGTCCTCTAGAAGAAGGGGACAAAATTCCTGTGGACACATAAATGTGAAGAAAGATTTCAAACCCTGAAACATCTACTGACCCATGTGCCTATGTTGAAGATCGTCGATCCAGAAGCTGACTTCCTTGTGTGCACATATGCCTGTAAGGAAGGGATCGGAGGAGTCCTTATGCAGGAAGGAAGTGTGATCTTCTATGAATCTTGAAAATTGAATGAGCATGAAGTCAACTATGTGACCCATGATCTAGAACTAGATGCTATAGTGCATGCCTTGAAAATGTGGAGGCATTACCTCTTGGGAAGAAAATTTTTACTTATGACAGAACATTGTGGATTGTGATACATGTTTGATCAACCAAAGCTCAATACTAAACAAGCTAGGTGGATGACCCTCCTTAGCGAGTTTGATTTCGAAATCAAACACATTAAAGGAAAGGAAAATAGGGTGGTTGGTGTCCTTAGCAAAAGTATGAAAACAATTCACCTGGCAGTGGTGAGCACCTGCGAGACAGATGTCAAGGAAAGAATCAGAAATGCACAAGAAATAGACCCCTTTATCCAGACCGTGACCATGTACCTACAGCGAGAACTCACCGGAGTAAAATATAAAGGCTACCAGATGACCGAAGGAGGTCTACTTGCTTACAGAAGCAGATTTTCAGTCTTAGATTGTGACGACTTGAAGAGGTTCATTATGGATGAAGTACATAAAAGACCCTACTCGGGTCATCCAGGATACCAGAAAATGATCACTACCGCCAGGAAACAATTTTATTGGCCTGGATTGAAGAAAGACAGAGTTGAGTACCTAGACAAATGCATAGAGTGCCAACAGGTTAAAGCAGAACATCGACACCTAGCAGGATTATTGCAACCTTTACCAATCCCAGAGTGGAAATGGGAAACCATCTCCATGGATTTCATCACTGGATTACCAACCTCAACCAAATAGAATGATGCCATTATGGTGGTGGTGGATAAATTGAGCAAGTCTTCTCACTTCATCCCTATCAAGTTGACCTGCAAGGCAATCTGTATCGCCCAGGTATTCATGAAGGAGATATTCAGACTGCATGGTATGTCGAAAGAGATCGTGTCTGACAGAGACATGAAATTTACTTCCAACTTTTGGAAATCACTGATGGCTGGTTTAGAGACCAAGTTGTTGTTTAGCACTGCCTATCACCCTCAAACCGACAGATAGACAGAAAGAGTGAATAAAATATTAGAAGACATGTTAAGGATGCATGTAATACATCAACCCAAAAAATGGGAAGACTACCTGCCACTGGTAGAATTCGCCTACAACAACGGCTACCAAACATCCTTGAAGATGAGTCCCTTTGAATCCCTCTATGGTAGACCGTGTAACACTCCAGTCAGTTGGAGTAATCCTGTAAACAAGATTTCTTTTGGACCCGACATGTTTAAAGAAATGGAACAACAGGTGACTCAGATAAAACAAAACCTAAAGGTTGCTCAGAACCGACAGAAAAGTTATGCCGACCAAAAGAGAACTCCAAGAGAGTTCAAAGCGGGAGATCATGTATATCTCAGAGTTAGGCCCAGGAAGAGTTCCTTGAAAAATGGGAGCTTGTGCCAAGTTGAAACCTTGGTATTGTGGAACCTTTGAGGTTCTAGATAGAGTGGGACCTGTAGCTTATAGGCTAGCACTTCCTCCCACAATAAAAGAACATAATGTTTTCCATGTTTCATTATTGAAGGAATATGTACATGATGCTAATCATATAATTGACTGGTCTGTGATCCAGGTGGAACCAGAGGGAGAATTTCTACTAGAACCTCAGTGCATACTGGACAGAAAGGAAACCCCACTCTTGAACCGAACCATTGCACAGGTCAAGTTGCAGTGGAGACATTTTGGCCCAGATGAGACTACATGGGAAATGGAGGATGCCATTTGACAGGCATATCTGATTTTGTTTACTTCTATACATGCATGTCATGTTAATAGACAATAACAACGAGGATGATGTTCCTTTAAGGGGGAGGGAATTGTAACACCCTGTTTCCCCCAGTTTGTAAAAATAACTATACTGGCCAAGAACTGTGGCAAACTCAAAAATGTGAATGTGTGATGTGAATGGACCTTGTGGAAAAGGTCGATGAATGTAAATAATATTATGAATATATATATATATATATATATTGCAGGACTGCTGAGAGGGGATATGCTGAAAAAGAGACCACGATGGCTGAAGAAAGGTGGTGGAAGGCACCTGGAAATGTGGCATTGACTTCCACTGAAACCAATACTATATTTGGACTTCACTGGCTTGGAGAACGAAGAGCAGCTCACTGGCCCAAAATAAATTACTCCCAGGTTGGTAGGTAGATGGCTCCTCAGGAATTAATGAGGGATGGAGGAAGTGAACCGCCCATCCATAGGAGCCTTGGGCCTGACCACTGCGAGGGAAATCACACCACACGCAACCTCGCAAGGGAGAAAATGCGTGAGGAAGAAGTGCAAAGGGGCAGACATGAGGGAAAGGGGAAGAACTCTGGGGTTATGCAGAGCGAGTGATAGCAAAGAAGGGGGAGAGTAACCCTCATTCTCGGTCACAGACAAACCGAGATGCAGTCTCGCAGCATCGTGGTCTTAGCTCAGGAGTGGCTAGTGGTAAATCCGTTGGGAGTTGCTGAGCCTACGGTTGGGTGGAAACGAGCACCCCTCTCAGTAGTTTCATCACCTCTGGTGTTATTTCTGATAAGTGTTATTTGAAGTTAATGCCATAATCGTATGTTCAGTTTTATGTGCTTGTAAATAGTTCTTAATAGAAGTGTTTACCTAATGATTGATTTGATAGAATGGATTCCTGTGTATGCTTACATGCCATAGTCATTTTCTACACAAATGATTAAGTCCGGGACATGAGTTTGCTTCACCGAGAATCATCTTATTTGCTTAGTTTCTTGTAATATTCTGGGAAGGCCCCTTGAGATTACTCTTTTCCGAGAATTTCCCCATAAACCTTGTAACCATACTGAGCCTTACCAGAGACTCGATTAAGATCGGGGATAATTTCCCGAGAACCATCTGAGGGTTCATGTAATCTAGGTCTGGAACCCTTATGCAAGAGAGAGTATCTTTCTAAGGTCTCGGGGTCATGGGAGCCTGAAGCTTCGAGAGTTTGAACTTTGTGATTCAATCTCAGAAGAGATAGCGAGATCTGACCACTTCACGTATCGGGGATTTGTGAGTTTGGAGGTGGAAGACCCGGCTCTTGGAGTCACGAAGTCCCGAGTCGCGAGATCGCGATGGGATCCTAGAACATAGATCCCAAGGAACCATCGGAGCTATATAAGCCATCAATATTAACCTTTACTTAGCCGGGAGTGTGAACTCAACTACTTCCCAAAAGTCTCGAAGACATCGGGACCATCCATGTTGGAGGAAAGGTGGCAGAGATCTTTCCATTTCGCGTATCGGGGATTCGTGAGTTTAGAGTTGGAAGACCAGGATCTTGGAGTCACGAAATCCCAAGTCATGAGATCACGATGGGATCCTGGATCATAGATCCCAGGGACCCATCGGAGTTCTATAAGCCATCGATCTTAACCTTTACTTAGGTGGAAGAGTGAACTTGACTACGTCCCAAAAATCCTGAAGACATTGGGACCATCCATATTGGAGGATAGGTGGTAGAGATATATCCATTTTGCGTATCGGGGATTCATGAGTTCGGAGTTGGAAGATCAGACTCTTGGAGTCAGGAAGTCTCGAGTCGCGAGATAGCGATGCGATCTAGGCCATTGATCAAAGAGGAAGGACAGTCGTGAGATTTGTCCATTTCGTGTATCGGGGATTTGTGAGTTCAGAGTTGGAAGACCGGACTCTTGGATTCACGAGGTCCCAAGTCGCGAGATACCGATGTGATCTGGGCCGTTGATCAAAGAGGAAGGACAGCCATGGGATCTGACCATTTCATGTATTGGGGATTTGTGAGCTTGGAGTTGAAAGACCAGACTCTTGGAATCGCGAAGTCCCAAGTCTCGAGATAGATATGTGATCGGGGCCATTGGTCAAAGAGGAAGGACAGCCATGGGATCTGACCATTTTTCATATCAGGGATTTGTGATTTTGGAGTTGGAAGACCGGACTCTTGGAGTCACAAAGTCTCGAGTAGCGAGAATTAGGAGCAACCATTGAGTCAGGACCTCCTCGCCATATCACATATCGAGGTCTTGGAGGTTGAGGGGAATCAGCTTCAACTATAGAAGTCCTGAGCTTGAGAGTTGTGAGAGCTTGTGCAACACGTGGCACGTCCTCTTGGTGGGACCCACGTGGTTGATAGGTGGTGTGACGATAAGATGCCTAGAGAGAGGGAGAAGTGGTGACAGATGGTGGACATGTGTCATTTGAAATGGGAGTCAACATCCTGTTGACTTCTCATACTTCAGGTTCTTGTAAGAAAGGAGCACAAAGGCTCAACGCTCCAACTCGCAAGGTTGTGAGTTACGAGAAGTGTAAAGAGGAAGTCAACTATTGCTAACTTTTGTGTCTCAGGATTTCGGAGAAGAAGAGCACAAGAGCTCGATGCTTCAACTTGTGAGGTTGCGAGTAGAAAAAAGTGTTAAAGAGAAGTCCCGAAGGAATTTGGACCATCCATCAAGGGAGATGCGTGGTGAGCAGTCAGTTTTTAGGGAAAGTTCTGAAATCCTGTGGACTTTTGGATCCACACTATCAAGGACCGTTGATCTCCTACATGGATCCCCATACCAAAATTCAGAGATTTGCATGACATGAGTTTTTGGGATTGTTGCATCTCGAACCCCTGGGCACCGAAATCCCGAAAGGATCCAAACCGTCGGATCAGGGAAGGCTTACAGCCGTTGATCTCCCTTTGGAGGGAAACTTGGGAGACTTCATGGATTTTGGGGATTTGAATGGGAAAGGAAGAAGTCATGCATCGCAATTTTCCAAATCGTGAAAGGCCAAAAATGTCCTTGCTGATTTAAGCACTTGGTCACGGAACGTGGTCACGAGGACAAGACCGAAACAGGAATCTTGTACTCGCTATCCCTTTCGGAGTTCTGCGCTTCGTTGTGTCGGGGTTTGCAAAGTCAAAAGAATCGACACTCTAGTAGCACTTAGCCGTGAAGAGCGAAAGGGCACCTTACTTATTTGGCCTGTGGGTGTGACCCACGATCACATGGAGGTCGACAAGGAAGGAACTAACCTACGCTAGACCCCTGTAGGTATTTTGGGGATCCTGATCCTCGAGAATTCGGCTAAATTTTTTTATTTCCGTGGTGGGTATGTGTCATTCCCTATGGCTGAGCACAGGTGGACGTGCCCCTAGTGGCTGAGCACTAGTGGGTGTATGAGATCCCTTTCTCTATTGTCCAAGAGTCAGAATTACTTGTAACCCTATTTGTGATGTAAAGGGTACCACCATAAAGTAAAAGATAATTAATGTAAAAGATAATTAATATGGTAATTATTAATTACATTTTGAGTTGTTGAGGTCGCCCCTCTTGTGCCAATAGACATTATTGTTGATATGACTAGTATAATATAAATAAAGGTAATTTCCCCATTGAGGAAACATAACACAAGTGTGAGTTTCGAAATTTCAACAAGTACTTGTTCTTGGGCTAAAGTGCGCACCTCTCTTGGGTGCTAGTCTTCTAGGTTTTGTCAACACCCTTTTGTGTGTTAGGTTTATGGTGTGGGAGGTATTTCTCTTGAAGAATATAACAAATGATTGGTTGTGTTTTATTGCCTTGTTGAGAACGGTTTCCTAGGATACTTCTTGTGTACTTGTGCATGGTGTTTTCTTCTTGTGATATTGGTTACTGAAACAAGTTGTTTATGGTGTAACTGCGATTGTCTATGGTTCAAGTAAAATGATAAAATTGGAATGAACTTCATGCTTGAGCCTATCTTAATGAAAAATCAATAGGGCTATGATTCCACGAGAGAGGGGGGTAAACGGGCTAAGTATTTTTTTTATATTTTATTTACCCATATTGGTTTCAATTGCGAAAAGTGGTTACATGAGATTCTTGGGAGGAAGGCCATGTGGTTCTTTGTTTCATGTAATTATATAAAAATTCCTTGTGGGATGTTTTTGGGGTTCACTTGTTCTTCTCCATTCACTCTTACACCCTTCTCACACTTTCATTTTTGGTGCCTCATTCCTTCAAATTCATTTTTTCTTGGTATGAGCATGGAAATGGATGGATGGAAGAGGAGAGTCATTGTTGGATGGATGTAATCATATATTGATAGTTCTAGTAGGGAATGGATTCCTGAGTGCATGAGATTGATGGAAGTTAAAAAAGAATTGTCCACAACTGAGAATCCTTGGAGTTTCCAGCAGGGATATTTCCTGACCAGTAGCACTGGATCCTTGGAGAGAAATGGAATAGCATGAGGAACTGCATGGAAGAGAAATGTGTTCATTTCTTTGGGTTGTGCAAGATGAAGGAGAAAGAGAGCCGAAAATATGGATTTTTTGTGTGGTTGGGAAACTTGAGAGTTAGTTATCCAAATGTTATGTGTTTTAGATTTGGCCTAGGACTCATCCTTGTGGATTCATATCCCTAGCTCAAGGGTGACTTGTTGTTGAGAGTAAATGAACAACAATGTATATGGTTGGGAGAAACTTCCTTGGTCTGCAGTCAGTTGGTGAATGTTTACTTGGAAAGATAAGTGATCTCTGTGTTTTATGTATAATGTATATTCTATTGTGTATTTAATTATCTCCGAGATGTATTTTCGTGTGCATACTTGTTGGTTGTTTGTTGTGCAAGGCACACCATTTATTTGTTTTATGTTGTAGCATGGATCTTGATTAATGCATGTGAGTCTTTCATGCTTAATTTCAAATTAATTATTATCATAATTTGAAATCAATTTTGAAGTGAGTTTTTGAGGTAGCATGGCTAGCCTGTGGGTGGTTGGGTATGTTAGAGATTGGTACCAGAGATTCTGTTTCGACATCGGACTGGTATGGGCCAAACATTTTGTGAAATTGTGAAATTCATTGTTCCATATTTGTTTGTTACGAATTTGGGGGGAGATGAAGAAGGGTAGAAGTAAAACCCCCAAGTTATGAGAATCTTTTGATTTTCAATGTATAGAATAGTCAAAGAAGTGATTATGGCATCTATATGCAGTTGCAGAGTCAAATTCGGCCTTGGAATCTAAATTCCTACGTGTTTCATGACGATTGTGTAGTTTCATAGATCAATGACCCAGATTAATTCGACTGTGAGGATCCATGGTTAAGATTAAATCATAGAGGTTAGAGAAAGGATTTGTTGGTAGGCCTTTGGGAAGGAAGTGTCAAAAGGATTTCAGAGTCAAGAGTGAGGTTGAATCCGAAGGGAGGAGTCCGATGACAAGAGATCGAAACAAAAAGATTCATCTGATTAGTCAGTTCCACTCTCAATTGTAGATATCTCGGAAGGATGGATTGGAAAGGTATAAATTGGGACATAAGTTGGAAGTATGAAGAATAAAAGCCCGATGGTAGAAGCCCAAAGGAATGAGATCCATCAAATCTTGTGGAGATGTTCTTTCAGAAAAGTGTTTTCAGAAGATCCCGTTCAGAAGAGTTGTGATGGTATCAAAAGGGATTATTCTTTGATACCCTTTAGCCGGAGTGGTGAAAATTCCCTAATTGTTTGAAATATGAGTGATAGGTTTCAACGGTATCGAAAGGGAATATTATTTGATACCCTCTGGTCAAAGCAGATAAACTTACCTAATCTTTTGAACTCCGAGTGATATGTTTTGATGATATCAAAAGGGAATATTCTTCGATATCCTTTTTTCGGAGCATAGAAACTTAACTAATATTTTGAAATCCGAGTGATAAGTTTCGACAGTATCGAGAAGGTAATATTCTTCGATACCCTCTTTCAGAGTAGTGTAACTTCTGAAATATTAACGACTGGCTCTAACGGTATCAAAAAGGGAATATTCTTTGAGACTTTCTTTTTGGAGTGCCATTTGAGCCCGATTATTCAACACTCCAAATGGGCACCTCCAACGGATGATCCATATCTATTCTGATATTAAGATCGATGGTGCAGATTGCAATTGTGGATCATTCGAGCGATTCTATTAAAAACCCTCACTAAAGAAACCACAAATCGTAAAAAAAAACAAGTCTAGAGCCATTTTCTTATTTTGTCCATAATTGGAGAAGATTAAGTTAGATTTGGATGAAACTTATGGGTTTTTTACATGGATATGATCTCTACAAAAGTTCCAAAGAGGGTAATTGTCCATTTCTGCTTGGAATTGTCAAAAATTGTGAAAAAATGGTTTTTAAAGATCTGGGTCCAGATCAATGGTAGAGGTATAGATTAAGATGAAATTCATTGAGAGTGTCCATAATCAAAAAAACTAAATAACTGACAAATTAATTGAATAAATCCTAAGGGAATTGAAATTGGGATGTTGAAAATGGCCAAAATCCACTATTCTGAGCCAAGTTTTGGGGATTTTTGAGAATTTTGGAGGAGGAAAAGTGACCCTAGATCACAAAAATGAAAACATATTTTTACTCAACATTTCATACACTCATCAAGACAAACAAATATGGTTTAGGGAAATTTTTCCAGAAGTGCACAGATTGAGAGATAGCCAGTTTCGCTAAAAATTCCAACTCTAGAAAAAGGGTTGAAAAAGGACAAAGTTGTCATTTCTTGACTATTGCAATTTTTGACCGGAGCATCAGATTGCAAATATGAGAGTTTTTATGAATTTCTTGTCATATTTTTTTATCTGCACCTCATAGAAATTTTCTCTAGTTCCCGACATATTTTCTTCTGTAGTTGAGTGAAGTTGACATTTCAATAAAATTACACTAGTGGAGAAAATGCAAGAATGGAGTGAATGTTGTTTTTTCAGGAAGCCATAACTTTCATCTCAGAAGTCAGAACGAGGAAAGAGTATAGTCATTGGAAATCTGATTCAGAAGAGAATGACCTGGAATTATTATAATTTGGATAAATATGATATAATTCTTCATGAACTGAGAAAAAAAAAGTACATGTATCATTAATTGACAAATTTCTATCATATGTATAATTCTAACAAAATGGTTGCTTGCCGATTTGGAATAATTAGAGGCATAATAAGATAAATTCATAACCAGGATCAAACATCATAGTCATGGAATCATGACAGAGTTTACAGAAGTTGGATGAGGCAATGAAGAGCTACAACAAAAGTAATGAAAAATGGATAAAGAACTCTTGAAGAGAAGAATAGAAGGATTATTATTTAGCTGCTACAGAGTGTGAATAAATTGAAGGTACAAGTAAAAGTACTCAGTGAAATAAATCCACTTATGATATCAGAGTTCACAGTGGAAGGAAGATGTCAATGCAGATAAATTGGAGATATAATAATAAATACTCTTTCACTTAAAAAGTGCCACTAAATGAAAATAGACCTCCATTGGGGATGTTATTAGGTTTGAAAGGTATGCTTTCATAGGGAAATATTAAATGAATTAATATAGTGGAAAATAGGAGTAATAGTACATGATTCAATAATGTTTTGGTAGTAGAGTGATGGAATATTCTAAGCTACCTCATTCCAAGGTGATGGAATGTTTCATAAAGGTAAATTTTGGATATGACTGCCTAAGAAAAGTTGTTGTAAATAGAACACATTGGTTGGATTTCATAATGGTCGAGTGGAACTTTGCTAGAAAATGTTAAGACCAAGAAACGATAGTGAAAATGAGCAGAATGGGGGCACACAAGGCAGCAAGGATATAAATCAATTCAAGGAAAAATAACTATAAAATAAATAAATAACAAATAAGTAATTTGAAACATAAATGCACTAGACTGCATGACACATACCATGAAGATAGAATGAATATGCATTAGTAGGTATGATGATAGTGAATTATTGGTGCATATAAATGTGTATTGTGCATATGTACATTCTTGGATATGAATATCCCATGCTTGAGGACTTAGAATAATTTGTTGTTATATACATGCAATAATGGTGTTATAACAATTGAGTATGACTAATTATGGATTATGGGTTATGTATTCAGGAAGAATGATATAGCATGGTTAAATATGTGGATGTCGGTGTTGTTACTTATGAATTCCATCTATGTGAATACCCATGAGTGTGGTAGGAATGGTAATCAAAAGGATGGAAAATAAATCTTGTGGGCTTTTACAAATACTAGCTGATCAGATAGCATCAAGTAGGTTGATAAAAAAACATGCAGGTATGCATTTAGTTTATTTTGATGCATAGATGTTGAAAAGAGTTGAGGTAAGAATTCCCTCAGTTAATTTTCAATATTTAAATTGATATGTAATGGCCAAAGGCCTAGATTATATAAATGTTGTTGATTCTAGAATGCATTCAGATAAAATTTAGTTTCATATTTTATAATGACAGGTTATGAGATCATAACCAGGTCAAGTCATGAGATATATTCTTGATATAACAATAAATATCCTTAGACTTAGTCATGTGTGATACCATGAGATGGTTGGATATGGAAGGGCTATTGGACTATGTGAGTGCTCAATGGTATCTACTATATAGATGATCTTTGGACTACAACCCCTTTGTCGAAAAAAAGAACACTTAAGAATTATATTCTTGGTGTTGTGTTCGGGTTGGAAATGAAGGTATCCAAATAGTCAAGAAAGAAGTAGGAAGTTTGTGGATGATGTGTTGAGGTGTTGGCAAGACCTTCCAACTCACCTTGGCGAATCCATGACATAGTTATGCGGTATTATGTAGTCAATGCATGGATGCATTGTGTAAATGTGGCCATGGGTATTAGCACATCGATTGTTATTTTATTAGTAATTATTTATTACATTATGACAATCATGTGGTGATGAAAATACATAATGATGGATAAATGCATTATATTTAATATAAATACCAGGTGAAGGTGACTGAATTGTTGTTTGTTACAATGTTGAGATCACTTTTTGGAGTTGTTGAAAAGTTTACAAGTGGTATTATAAGAATTATTGAATGCATTTTGGTGAATGCATGTATATATTATATAACATAGAAATGATTATGCTAAAAAATGAAATGATGTGAGTATTGCTAACTTGTGAAGTTGAAAATACTTAAGGAATTGTTAGATATTGCAACAAGAAAAGTTGCAGGTTAAAGTAGTTACATAATGATAAATTATGGAAAATCTATGTCAAGGGAACAAAGTGATAAAATTATTGATGGATAGAAGAAAGAAAAGATTGGTTGATAATACATGTGTAGAGAATGATGGGTTCATTCAAATTAATAGTTGGATTAATGGAAGTGATTGAATTGTAGTTGTAAACAATTCCGAGATCACTTTGTGAATTTCTTTTGAATTGTTGCCATGAAAATATATATATCTTGTACATGAGATACTGACAGTTTGTTTGGATGAGGGTAAATTGAGGTAAATTGAGGAAATTGTCGGTCGAATGGTCTTGGATATGGTAGATATGTAAGCCCATAAAGAATAATGATATATAAATATTCAGAGACAAACATTATGAGTAGAAAATGCATGCCTGGAAAATTTATTTTTCCTGTATAAAACAGTTTGAGAATTAGAATTTAAAAATTACTGACAATTTGTTTGGCTGGGTATAAATTGAGGAAATTGTAGAAAGAATGGTATTGGATATGAAAAAGATGTAAACCCATAAATAAGACCAATGCTGGGTGTTGCAAGAGAGAAACACTGTAAGCATAACATTCATGCCTGAACATTTTATTTTCCTGTATAAAATAGATTTCAGAAATTAATAGTTACAAATTGTTATGTTATGATAATAGTTTGTGTGGTTGAATGAAAGGTTGAGAAAATTGTATGAAAAATGGTCTTAGATGTGGAAGGGATGTAAGCCCCTACATAAGAACAATTCTTGTTTCTACAAGAGCCAAGAATTATGAGCAAAATCCTTGTTCCCCGGAATTTTATTTCCTCTATATAAACAACTTTGTGAAATTAAAAATTGTTATGATATGCTAACAATCAGTTTGGCTGATTGAAGGTTGAAAAAATTATAGTAATAATTGTTGAATTACTGAGAGGGGGGTGAATCAGTAATAGCGTAATTATAATCCTTTTTCTCCAAATAATCCAAGTGTTATATCAATGTAGAATTATTATCCAATAATGAGCAATAAGAAATGAACAATCACACACATACACGGTACACTAGTGTTTTACGTGGAAACCCAAATCGGGAGAAAACCACATAATTCTTTATCTTATATGTCTTGAAGAATTACATTCATTGGAAGCACCAACTTCCTTTGTTTTCCAGCTGCAACTGGAAGGAGGCTCTAACCCCCTAGTTTCTTAGGCTACAACCTAAGGGAAGCTCCAACTCCCCAATTCTTTGGCTACAACCAGAAGGAGGCTAAAACCTCCTATATTCTCCGGCTACAACCAGAAGGTGGCTACAACCACCTTTCATTGCCCCATCCAACCACCCTAAAGTAGAAGTAGAATGATGGAACCACTTTCACACTATCACTGTGAGATATACCCCTGTAAACAAGTACCAATAAACTTGAACCATGCATAAACCATGCATCAACTTGTACCTCAACCTGTAATCAACCTGTACCATAAACAAGTGCATCAACCATGCACCAACCTGTACCAAAAAATCTGTAATCAACCTGTACCATAAAAAAAGTGAAACCAACCATGTACCAAGTATGTACCAATCATGTGTCAAGTACTCATCAAATATGACTCATCAATATATACCAAAATCATCAACTATACACCTCATCTATGTGCCAACTCATCAACTACTTATCTCAACCATGTACCCAACTTGTACCTCAACCAAAATACCTCATCAATTTCATCATCCAAATATGATTTGTAACTCTATAATAGACCTAGTGTATATTATCACACACCTAGAAACCTTCCTTAACTTTAAAAACAAGAGACTAGAATTTTCATCAAACATTTATTTAGTCTCATAAGACTAGTTTTGGATTAGTGAACAACCCTAACTTGAAATAATCATAACTTTGTACTTGTAATGAATAAATATCTTAAACTTATACACAATTTTATTATGTGTGTTTAATGCAATTCCTCCAGGTTTCACTACTTGGAACCTCTCAGAAAAGGAGTTATGGAAAAAATGGCACACCTTGTTGAATTCTAGCTTATTATAGAGAGCGCCCTTGTAGAGCATGCCCCGCACAAAATATTTGTTGAATTGATCTAAAACAATTACAAAGCATAAAAAATAATTTACTATAGCCAAAAACTTTTGTCTTACTAAATTTTGATCTGTTATGAATAAGTTACGATGTTTTTACCCGAAACACCTGTTTTTGACTAGTTTCAGGACTAGCCAGAAACCCTATTTTCCACGGAGTGTAACTCCAAAAATGAAATGACACACAAGTTGAATGTTTTACCACAGATACTTGGATATGTTTCCTCAATGGAATATCAATTTCATGATCTGAATCATTCTAGAAAAAAAAGTTATTTTGAAAATGGTGAGATGACCGGAAAAAAACATACCTTAGAAAGCATCATCAAAAGAATTTATCCTTCCTTGAATTCCAACCTTCTTTTCTTCACTTTCCTTAGAAATTAGGCTTATATATCCTTTTTTTACCTCATACACCTATATGTATTCAATATTCTGAAGTGGTTCTTAAATAAGAGAGCCTTGCCTCTTGTTTATACTCTCCAAGTAGCTTCCTTAAGAACATCTTCTAGGTCACTTTGCCCACTTTCCTTATTTTAGGGTTAACCCACTTCTAATTTCTCCATTAAATTTATTATTGAATTAATTTATTTTTTATTCAATTTGAATTATAGTACACTCATCACTTCACTTTATTATTTACCTTTTAAAATCTCTTAAACCACTTTGACTACTTTGACCTTTTGGGGCTTCTAGATGACATATGAGGGTCCTCCAACTTCGTAAGTCCATAACTCTAAAACCATGAGGAGTTATGTGACGTTCCACATACCACTAGAAATGGAATAACATGTAATATCCATATAGAATAGTATTACCTAAAAATATATAAAAACTCATACTGTTATCCATCAAACAAACTTGGATCCATTACCCAAACTTGGGTCCATTACTCAAACTTGGGTTCTTCAACTTCTCATGGCCATAACTCTCTAACCGTGAGGAGTTATGTGATGTTCCACATACCACCGGAAATGGAATGAAAATAACTATCCATATAGGATAATCGCACTCAAAAATTCATTGGCATACATCTCATTATTCCACAAATAATCATGGGTTATCTAACCATACTTCTAGGATAACTCAATCTGCAAAGCGTCTTCCCGTGAGGGATTTCACCATAAGGGGAACAATTTGGATTTCATCCATTTATTCTTATTATAAACCATGAAAAGACAATAATGATTCATCTTTACATCAAACAATATTGGGTCCATTACCGAACCTTTGTGCTACGGGGTTTTCTTCAAGGGTTGACATCAATGACAACCAACCTTAATCAACGATCGCCCCCTTTGGAATTGATGGAAACACTCTGATGCAATACTGAAATCATATCACTCATTCTCCCTCTAGAACCATGCCTCTATCTTCTGCATCTAATAAATCTCCCCCCCTTTTTCATCAATGACAAAGGTATCTTTCCATCCGGGGTTTCTCCCCCTGATTGAACTGTCCTCTTATGGTGCTTCCTCGTGTAAATATAAGACATATAATATAAGATTTCAAAAAGAATTCATTTTGGAGTATAAATAACTCCAAGTCTCTGGCGAATATATTCAAAGGATTCCCGTGGAAGTGGTTTTGTGAAGATGTCTACCACTTGTTTTTTTGTGCCCACATACTCAACTCTGATGTTCTTTTCTGCAACCTGCTCCCGTAGAAAGTGATACTTTATTGGAATGTGCTTCGTCTTGGAGTGCATCACCGGGTTCTTTGAGATACTGATGGTGCTTGTATTATCACAATAGATTGGAATGGGCTTATCATACTCAACCTGTATATCTGTCAGAGTTTGTTTCATCCAAAGAACCTGTGTACAACATGATGCACCTGCAATATATTCTGCCTCAGCTATAGATAAAGATACTAATGATTGTTTCTTTCTTAGCCATGATACTAAACACTCACCCAAGTAGAACATTTCTCCATTGGTTCTTCATCGATCATCAATACAACCTACCCAATCTACATCTCTGTAGGAAATAGGTGATAGATCCTTTCTTTTTGGATACCATAATCCAAACTCTTCTATTCCTTTGAGATATATGAAAATCCTCTTCATTGCTAACACATGTGACTCCTTTGGTGCTGCTTGAAATAGTGCCACCTGTCCAACTTCCTTCATTACATCTGGTCTAGATGTTGTCACATATAGTAGGCTGCTAATCATTGACCTGTATTGCCTCTGATCTGTAGACTTTGAATCATCATATTTTTCTCAACTTGCAACTGGTTTGCATGGGAGTGATAAGTGGTTTGCAATATTCCATTCTGAACCTCTTTATCATTTATTTGATATAATTGGTTTGAGAAATAAAGATTCCTTGATTTCTTTGACATATCTGAAGTCCCAAAAAGAAGGATAGTTCTCCAAGTAACGACATTTCAAATTCATTTTGCATATCTTTTGCAAATTTATGGCTTAACCTATCATTATCACTATCAACATAAACTTCAATTAATAAAATATTACCTTCACTTAACTTGATGTAGAGGTTGTTGTCTACACTTCCTTCTCTGAACCCTGCCTTCTACAGATACTTATCCAGTCTAGAGTACGATGCTCTAGGAGCATGTTTTAGACCATACAAGGCCTTATTTAATTTACACACATAATATGTGTTCTCTGACAACTGAAATCCTTCTGGTTGTTCAATCTAGACTTCTTCTTCAAGTTCCCCATTCAAAAAATATGATTTTACATCCATCGGATATACTTTAACAGTTTTGGAGCATGCATAGGCTAAAAGTAACCGGATTTCTTCCTTTCTAGACACTAGAGAAAATGTCTCTTCAAAGTCGATTCCTTGAATCTATCCATATCCTTTACATAGCAATCTAGATTTGTTCCTTGTAACTTGTCCATATTCATTTAATTTAATCCTGAAAACCCATTTTGTGTCCATCACATTCTTATTCTTTGGTCTTGGAACCAGTTCCCAAGTGTCATTTTTCTCTATTTGATCCAATTCTTCATTCATGGCCTTATTCCAAAATTCATCCTTGTTGTCTTCTTTAAAACAATTTGGTTCAATTATAGATAATATTGCTAGGTGTGTTTGTTCTGGTGAACAAATTTTTCTTCTAGTCTCAACTCCTACATCTTTATTTCCAATAATCTGATCTGAAGGATGATTCTTTTGTACTCGTTTGCTAGGTGTCTTTGGATATACTTGTGGAACTTGCTCTTCTTCTTCTGTTGGATTCTCTTCATCTTCCTCTTCTACTTCATCTTCTTCTTCTTCTTCTTCCAAAAGTTGTGCCATTGATTTTGTTTCTTCTTCCTTTGATTCTGGTCTGCCTTTTTCATCAATTGTTACGTTAATGTTTTCCACAACTTTGTTCAATCTTAGATTGTAACACTCGTATGATTTCCTTGTACTTGAGTAACCAAAAAATACTCCTTTGTCCACACGAGAGTCAAACTTTCTCATTCTTCCATCTTCTCTTTTGATGTAGCATTTGCTTCCAAAAACTCTGAAGTGCTTCACATTTGCTAGTCTTCCTTTCCATAGCTCGTAGGGAGTTTTCTCATTGTTGTTTTTTATCATTACTCTGTTTTTAATGTGAACTATTGTATTCATTTCCTATGTCCAAAATATATCTTTCAATTTGGAGTCCATTAGCATTGTTCGATCCATTTCATGTACTTTCATGTTCTTTCTTTCAACAGCTCCATTCTGTTGAGGTGTCCTTGCAACGGAGAATTGCCTTTTTATTCCATGACTGCTACAGTAGTCCATAAATTCCTTTGAAGTGAACTCTCATCCATTATCAGATCTCAAGCATTTGATTCTTGAATCCATCTCATTTTCAACAATTTCCTTGTAGATCTTGAAGTTTTCAGAAGCTTATGACTTGTTCTTGAGAAAGAAAACTGCAGTCATTCTTGCATAATCATCAACTAATAACATAAAGTATCTCTCACCTTTTAAGCCCTTTGTTGTAGTTGGTCCAACTAGATCAATATGCACAATTTTCAGTGGTCTTGTTGTTGAATATTCCTTTGATTCGAACATGGTCTTTGTTTTCTTTCCTTGTTGACAATGTTTGCATAAAGTGTTGGTTGGTTTCATGATCTGGGGCATTTCTCTGACTGCTTCTCTTTTGATGACTTTGACAAGGTTATCAAAATGCAGGTGACCCATTATTCCATGCCATAGAAAAATTTCATATTCCTTTCCTAGACAACACTTTTCATTTCCAATTTCACTTAACACATATATGTTGTGTGAAGTTATTGCAGGTGTACCGACCAATTTCCCTGAACCTTCTCTTCTTATATCTCACTTTTGTGAATCGAAAGTAACTTTATGACCTTGGTCACACATTTGACTCACACTTAGAAGATTATGTTTCATATCTTCTACCAGTAGAACATTTTGTTCCTTTTTATTCTTATTTCGAATTCAGACTATGCCTTCTCCAATGATTTTGGCTGAATTATCATTTCTGAAGGAGACTGATCCATTTCTTTCCTTTCGCAGTGTAAGAAATTTGTCTCTATCATTTGTCATGTGTTTTGAACACCCACTGTCAACATACCAACCGTGTTTCTTCTGCTTAGCTTGTAGAGAAATTGTGCATTCTTCATTTCTATACTAATCTTTCTTTCTTATCCATGTCATTTTCTGAGGTTCTTGTCTGTGATTGTTGTTATTCTGTTGAGGTTCTTTAGGAGACATTGTCATTCTGCAATTTTTGTCCATGTGTCCAAAATTGTTACATTTGTAACATTCCACTTCAGTGATCAAAGATTCAAACCTATTTTAACTTCTTCTTTGTGTTTCACTATGTCTTCTTGAGTAACCCCTTTGTGTATGACTCTCAAAGTTGTTATTGTTTCTGTTGTTAGCTATGCAATTCACAAATTTATGTCCAAAATTATTACATGCATAACATAAACCAAAAAATATAGTTTGATACCTAGGAGTTGAAGATCTTCTGAAAGAAGGTGCTCTTATGAATCCTTATTCTTCTTGAGGCTTATCTTGTAACGAACCGCCTCGTTACGACAACCATTCTCATAACAGGTGCAATTTTTTTTTTTGTGCGTTTAAGGTGTGTGCGTGCGTGTAGAAGTAACAACACACTTGACTCTACGTCGCCCCTTGACAACCAACAAGACTCAACCACGATGTTCATCACAAGAAGACTAAAGGCACACGACGAGTAACGACAAACAATATACGACCATAGGCATAAGGCGCGCAACGCAAACATTTAGCGACAAAGTAAGCTGACCACAATCAAGTACAACATACATAAGAGAACAATTGC
>ML786028.1:1077722-1093590 GCA_009831015.1 Picea engelmannii | reverse complement strand
AGGAATAAGGCCCCCGCCTTATTGCGCACCCCTTAGAATCATCGTGAGCGACTGTCGCAGTCTTCCCTCACGACATCGTGGATCCTCTCGAACTAGGTAATCGTTAACCTACAGTTTGAGCCACGGCGGGAGTGCTAGTAGGCTGTGGCAGGGCTGCTATCCACACCTCTCCCTCAATCTCTCTAGAACTTGTGTGTGGCCCCTTTACTCCATATGTGAGTCTGGTCGGCAAGCTATCGTTAGCCTGCGTCATCAACCACCATGTCAGATCATATCAACCACATATCATAAAATCAATAGCATATCATCAAAACAAAACAATATCACCGTAAATGAAGTGACCCAAATAGCCCACTCCCTGACTCAATCCGGAGTCCAAGGGAGTTCCACTAATGCCTCTGCATCCTCAAGGTCCGAAACCCTGCACACTCAATGAAACTGAGTCAGCAGCACCTGTCTACATCAACGTAGTAAAAACATCCTGTCATATATCTTAACGCATCATAATGAAGGAAAAAGTTTTATCATCATAAAAATCCAGATCACTTGCGAGCAAGTGTCCTCAAAGAATAAGTTTGGTAAGTGTGCCAAAGCGGGATGTTACATATCTGTCTGTTGTTGATTCTGAAATATGAATCTTCTCGGTGGAGGAGTGTCCCTGTAATCTTCCTTGTACATCTTCCTATCCCTTTTGATTGTTTCTGCATAGATTTTTGGATTTTTTTCTTGATCTATTGTTTTGGAGATTGATCCCTTTTCTGTCTGATTGTATCCAAGTCCAGACTTGTCAAGAGGATATTTTTTTACTATTGATAATGTCATCCAGAAATTTTGAGATATTCTGCATATTTTTCTTTTGAATATCCTTTCTTAGTGTGACAATCTATGCTTCCAAGTTTCCAATGATATTGTCATTTTCTTATAGTTGTTCTTTGAATGCTTCTTCAATTATTTTATCTTCTTCTATTTGAACCTTCAATCTTGTGATCATTTGTTCTAGTTCTCAAGTGTCATTTTTCTTGTCTGTTTCTGCTTGTAGTTTCTTGTTTTTCTTCTTTTCTCTTCTGATAACTTCTATGGAACACATTAATTCTTCTTGATAGTCAACTTCTGCCTCTTCAATTTCATCTTCGACTTCTTCATATCCTTCTTCAGCTTCTTCATATTCTTCTTCAGAGTCTTCTTTGTCAAAATATTTTACTTCCATGAATATAACTCTTCCTATCTCACTGTCATTGATTTCATCTTCATCTAATGATGATATGTCTTCTTTGATGCATAACCTTTTATTGAAATATTTCTTTGTAGTTCTTTTGTCGTTATATGTGTGTTTTCCTTTTGAGTAACCTTCATCATTTCTCTTTTTCTTATGAGGACATTTGTTAGAAAAATGACCAATACCATCACAATTAAAAAAAATTAAAGGAATCTTACCTCTATACCTACCATTGGTTCTCTTGTTTAGTTGGCCACTTCTTCATCATCTTTCGAGACGTTGCTACTGTTGCTATATTCTTCTTGTTCCTTTTTCTTTTTCTTTGATCTTTAGGATTCTTTGAAGGATGCTTCTTTTACATATGGATTTTCCTGTTCATTTCTCATTTCATATGCTGTGAAGATTCCATGCAGTTCATCCATGCTTATTGAGTTCAGATCCGATCTTTCTTCTAGTGATGATATCTTAGGGTTGAATCTCATAGGAAGAGATCTTAGTACCTTTTGAAAAATTACAGATTCTTCAATTTATTCTCCCAATCCTATGATTGCATTCACTATTTCGTCAACTCTTAAGAAGTAGTCTGCACTATTCTCATCTTCCTTCATTTTTAGTTGTTCGAACCGACCTCTGTAAGTTTAAAGTTTTGCTACTTTGACTTTTGTATCTCCTTCATAAATATTTCGAATCTTTTCCCAAATCTCTTTGGTGTATTTACAATGTGAAACTTTGGTGAATATTGTTTCACTGAGACCATTCAAAAGTGCATTTGTAGCTTTGGAATTATTCTAACCAATTTTCACAGCTTTGTCATTTGTTGGTGGAACTGATGGTACTGTGTATCCATCTACAATTGTTTGCCAAATTTTGAACCCTTATGATTGTATATATGTCTTCATCCTTATGCTCCAAAAAACATACTTCTATCCATCAAAGTGTGGTATTCCATTTTTATATGAGTTGGCACTCTCCATGATCTACGTTTCAGTGGTTAAACTGATTTCTGAAGGAAACTTATTTGAAACCGATTGTTGGATTACTGAGAGGGGGGGTGAATCAGTAATAATGTAATTATAATCCTTTTTCTCCAAATAATCCAAGTGGTATATCAATGTAGAATTATTATCCAATAATGATAAATAATAAATGAACAATCACACACATACATAGTACACTAGTGTTTTACGTGGAAACCCAAATCGAGAGAAAACCATAGAATGATTTATCTTATATGTCTTGAAGAATTATATTCATTGGAAGCACCAACTTCCTTTGTTTTCCAGCTGCAACTGGAAGGAGGCTCCAACCCCCCAATTCTCTGGCTACAACCAGAAGGAGGCTACAACCCTCTATGTTCTTCGGTTACAACCAAAAGGTGGCTACAACCACCTGTCCTTGCCCCGTCCAACTGCCTTGAAGTAGAAGTAGAATGATGGAACCACTGTCACACTATCACTATGTGATATATCGCTATAAACATGTACCATTAAACCTGTACCATGCATCAAACATGCATCAACCTATACCTCAACCTGTAATCAACCTGTACAATAAACAAGTGCATCAACCATGCACCAACCTGTACCAAACAATATGTAATCAACCTGTACCATAAACAAGTGAAACCAACCATGTACCAAGTATGTACCAATCATGTGTCAAGTACTCATAAACTATGACTCATCAATATGTAGCAACATCATCAATTATACACCTCATGTATGTTCCAACTCATCAACTACTTGTGTCAACCATGTACCCAACTTGTACCTCAACCAAAAGCCCTCATCAATTTCATCATCCAAATATTATTTCTAAATCTATAATAGACCTAATGTATATGATCACATACCTACAAACCTTCCTTAACTTTAACAACAAGAGACTAGCATTTTCATCAAACATTTCTTTAGTCTCACAAGACTAGTTTCAGATTAGTCAACAACCCTAACTTGAAATAATCATAACATTGTACCTGTAATGAATAAATATCTGAAACTGATACAAAATATTACTCAATGTGTTTTGTGAAATTACTCCAGGTGTCACTACTTGGAACCTCTCAAAAAAGGAGTTATGGAAAAAATGGCACACCTTGTTGAATTCTGGCTTATTCTAGAGAGCGA
This sequence comes from Picea engelmannii, assembly GCA_009831015.1. Taxonomy (NCBI): domain Eukaryota; kingdom Viridiplantae; phylum Streptophyta; class Pinopsida; order Pinales; family Pinaceae; genus Picea; species Picea engelmannii. The sequence goes on along the minus strand of ML786028.1, from coordinate 1,090,248 downwards.
CCTTGTAGAGCATGCTCCACACACAATAATTGTTGAATTGATCTAAAACTGTTACAAATCATAATAACGCCTATACTATAACCAAAAAAGAAAATCTTACTGAATTTGTATCTGTTATGAATAAGTTATGACGTTCTTACCCGAAACACTTGTTTTTTACTAGTTTCAGGACTAGCCAAAAAACCTATTTTCCAAGGAGTGTAGCTCAAAAAATACAACGACCCACAAGCTGAATTTTTTACCATAGATACTTGGATATGTTTCCTCAATGGAATAGAAATTTCATGGTCTGAATCATTCTAGAAAAACATATATCATGAAAATGGTGAGATGACCTGAAAAAAACATACCTTAGAAAGCATCATCAAAAGAATTTATCCTTCCTTGAATTCTGGTCTTCTTTTCTTCACTTTCCTCAGAAATTCGGCTTAGATATCCTTTGGTTACCTTAGAAACCTATAGGTATTTAATATTCTCAAGTGTTTCTTAAATGAGAGAGCCTTGCCTCATATTTATACTCTCTAAGTAGCTTCCTTAAAAATATCTTCTAGGTCACTTTGCCCACTTTCCTTATTTTAGGGTTAACCCACTTCTAATTTCTCCATTAAATTTATTATTGAATTAATTTATTTTGTATTCACTTTGAATTATAGTACACTCATCACTTCACTTTATTATTTACCTTTTAAAATCTCGTAAACCACTTTGACTACTTTGACCTTTTGGGGCTTCTAGATGAGATATGAGGGTCATCCAACTTCGTATGGCCATAACTCTCAAACCTTAAGGAGTTATGTGACATTCCACATTTCACCAGAAATGGAATGACATGTAATATCCATTTAGAATAGTATTACCTGAAAATATATCAAAAACCATATCGTTATCCATCAAACAAACTTGGGTCCATTACCCAAACCTGGGTTCTCCAACTTCTCATGGCCATAACTCTCTAACCATGAGGAGTTATGTGACGTTCCAAATATCACCAGAAATGGAATGACAAGAAATATCCATATAGGATAGTTTCACTAACAAATTCACTGGCCTGCATCTCATTATTCCACAAATAATCATGGGTTATCTAACCATACTTCTAGGATAACTCAATCCGCAAAGCGTCTTCCCGTGAGGGCTTTCACCATAAGAGGACCACTTTGGAGTTCATCCATTTATACTTATTATCAACCATGACAAGACAATAACGAGTCATCTTTAGATCAAACAATCTTGGGTCCATTACCCAACCTTTGTGCTACGGGGATTTCTTCAAGGGTTGACATCAATGACAACCAACCTTAATCAATAATAATGGTATTGGGTATGGCATTGTTGTAATACATAACAAAAATCGATGCTTGCAACTACAAGAGACAAATAGATTATGAGTAGGAAGCTCATGCTTGGAAAATTTTGTTTTCCTTTATAGAACACATTTGACATTTATGATTGAAAATTGTGATAATGATATTGCATGATGATTTTATGTGTATAATACATAATGATATGTTGGATATGGAAGCTGGAAGTTTGGTAAAAAAAAAACTAGAAGGAAATCAAGCTCAATGATGAAGGCATAAAATGAAGAAAGTCCAATGGACTTGTTGCAACTGGAGTTCTTGGAGCCACAACTCTGAAACTTCCTAGTTGAGTGCACTAGAGCCCTGGAGAGAAGTGGAACATCCTGAGGGACTGCATGGAAGAGAAAGGGGTTCATTTCTTTGGGTTGTGTAGGCTAATAAGGAAGGAGAGATTTCCAGTTGGAATTGCTATCAGAAATATAAATTTGGAAGATCATTATACATATTTTAGGTCGGAATTCCTTGGATGCATGATTTATTTTAGGCCAGAGTGCCTATGTATATAAGCAATTGAATGGATTTATTGTGTGGATTAAGGCCAAAGAGCCTAGCTTTGTGACATTAAGAACATTGGAATGGTGTTGTGCACTAAGGACAATGCCAAAATAAGGGGAGGGGGATGCAACACCTTGATTTTAATCCCTATGAACTACAATGTATTATGTAAATGTGACATTAGGCTAGTGAGACGAAAAAGTTGAAAAGGGGTTGGAGTGCCTAGGAAATGTAATACTTCTATATAATTTAATAAACAAATACACTGCTAGGTGCAAGAAGGACAGGGACAAGAGATAGGGGGATAGGATTCCACGAGAAAGGGGGATAAAGGGGATAATTCTTTTTGTTATGTTTTATTTACCCATATTTGTTTCAATTCTGAAAAGTGGTTGCATGAGCTTCTCGGGATCAAGGGAATGTGGTTTTTTTTTCATTTAATTATATAAACATCCCTTGTGGTTGTTTTGGGGGTTCACTTGTTCTTCTCCATTCACTCTTACACCCTTCTCACTCTTTCATTTTTGGTGTCTCATTCTTGTTAATTCACATGCTCTTGTTATGAGAATGGAAATGGATGGTTGGAAGAGGAGATCCATTTCTAGATGGATGTAATAAATTACTAATCATTCAAGGAGGGAATGGATTCCTAAATGCATGAGATTGATGACAGTTTGGAAAGAAATATCCACAACTGAGAAACCTTGGAGTTTCCAGTAGGGATATTTCCTCACCAGTAGCATTGGATCCTTGGAGAGAAATGGAATATCCTGAGGGACTACATGGAAGAGAAATGTGTTCATTTTTTTAAGTTGTGCAGGATGAAGGGAAAAGAGAGATGGAAATTAGCATTTGTTGTGTGGTTGGGAAACTTGAGAGATTTTTAGCCAACTATTGTGTGTTTTAGATTTGGTCTAGGACCTATCATTGTGGATTCATAGCCTTGTCTTGGGGGTGACCTTCTATTGAGAGAAAATGAATAACGATGTCTATGGTTGGGAGGACCATCCTTAGTCTGCAGCTAGTTGATGAATGTTTACTTGCAATGATAATTTCTCTCTATTTTTTATGTATACTGTATATTTCGTTGTGTATTTAATTATCTCTGAGATGTATTTATGTGCGCATTCTTGCTAGTTATTTGTTGTGTATGGCACATTGTTTATTTCTTTAATGTTGTAGCATGGATCTCAATTAATGCATGTGAGTCTTTCATGCTTAATTTCAAATTAATTATTATCAGAATTTGAAATTAGTTTTGAAGTGAGTTTTTGCGGTAGTGTGGCCATCCTGTGGGTGGTTGGTTATGTTATAGATTGGTACATTGAACTAGTATGGGCCGAAAATTTTATGAATTTATCAAATTCAGTTTTTCATATTTTTTTGTTACAAATTTGGGGGGGAAACATAGAAGAAAAGAAGTGAAACCCCCAAATTATGAACAAATTTCGCGTTTTAGTGTTCAGAGTAGTCAAATAAGTGATTTATGGCATCGATCTACAATTACATAGTCGAATTCAGCCTTGGAAGATAAATTATTACATGTTTCATGGAGACTATGTCAATATCAAATTGTAGAGGTCTGAGAAAGGCACTCCCGACAGGCCTTGGGGAAGGAAGTATCAGAAGGACTTTGCAATTGAGCATGAGGTTGAATCTGAAGGGAGGAATCTGATGATAGGAGCTCAAAACCACAAGAGCTCTAAAAATAGTCAGACTCATTCTCAGTCATAGATATCTCGAAAGGATGGATTTGAAAGGTATAAATTCATATATAAGTTGGAAGTCTGAAGAAGAGAAGCCCGATGGTAGAATCATAAAGGAATGAGAATCGTGAGATCAATCGAGGTCATTCTTATACATCGCAGAGATATTCTTTCATATTTTTTTTTCTGAAGATCATGTTCAGAAGAGTTTTGATGGTATCGAAAGAGAATATTCTTTGATACCCTCTGGTCGGAGTGACGAAACTTTCCTAATATTTTGAACTATGAGTGATAAGTTCCTATGACAACGAAAGGGAATATTCTTCTATACCCTCTGGTCAGAGCAGAGAAACTTACCTCATCCTTTGAAATTTGGGTGATAAGTTTCTATGGTATTGAGAAGGGAATATTCTTTGATACCCTCTTTTTGGAGTAGTTCAACTTCTGAAATCCGAATGATAGGCTCTAATGGTATCAAAAAGAGAATATTCTTCAATATCCTCTTTTCAAAGTCCCATTTGAGCCTGATTCTTTAGCACTTCGAATGGGAACCTCTGATGGACGGTCCATATCTATTTTGATTTTAAGATCAACGGTGCAAATTGTGATTGTGGAACATCCTAGCGATCCTATTAATAACCCTCACCACAGAAACTCAAATCAATTAAAAAAAATGAAGACTAAAGCCAGTTTCATATTTTTTCCATAACTGTAGAAGATTGAGTTAGATTTGGATGAAACGTATTTTTTTTGTCTACAGAGATGAGATCTACAAAAGTGCTAGAGATGGTCATTGTTCATTTCTGCTTGGAATTGTAAAAAAATGTGAAAATGTTGTTTTTAAAGATCCAGGTCTAGATAATTGGTAGAGGTCCAGATTAAGCCAAAATTCATTGAGAGTGTCCATAGAGAAGAGATGAAAATAACCCACAAAGGAACTGAATAAATGTAATGACCCTTCTTAAATAGATGTATAGGATTATTAATTATAATTAATTTAATAATCTAACTGTCCTAAAAAGTTAGCTAAACAATAATTACTTCTTAAATAATATTAACTAATTAATTATTATTTATTACTTGTTCATGTCTGTCAAGGATTAATTAATTATTAATTGACTCATTAACTAATTGAGTAAAGAATTAAAAGGGGTTAATAAGTTTAATTTGTTAAAGACTTACGTACATGGGAAGGGATAAGACATTGAACATAAAGGGATAAGATATTAATTATAAAGGGATAAGATATTAATTATAAGGTGATAAGGTAATAAATGTGTAGGTAAGGAAGTAAATGAGGAAAGGGCGGTGAAGGAGGATATGAGGGGAGGAGGTTTACGAAGGAGGGATTATCATTCTACGAGGAATTTTCTTTTGGGGGGTTCTCTTGGATTTGTAGAGGAGAGTTTGAGTTCTGTAGTCGAGAGGATTAGTACAGGGGGCACCGGTTTGCTGGGGTTTTTGGGCACGGGGGCCAGGATATCCATATGGTATCCTGGAGCTAGGAAGCTATCCTAGTTGGCAGGGTGGAATAAGGTTTGGGCAGTTTTTTATCTAGCTCAACAACAAACAACCAGATCGACGGAGGAATTAGCATCAGACCAAGGTATTTTAAAATTATGTATTTGTTTTATTTTGTTATAAAAATTAATATTCGTTGATAAATTTAAAATGCGTATGTGCTAAATTAAAAAGAATTATTGAATTTTCTGAAATCAAGTAGCAGTTACTGTTTTGTTTGATTAATTATTTGATGTTAAATTAATATGGCCACTACAAATGGTATCAGAGTGCCTCGTTCACAATCTGGAGCCTTAAGGGCCAAGTTCCCAGCTCCAACTCTAGCTCTGCCTAACCTGCAAACCAAACACAGAAATTTTAACACAAATATAAATATAAAAGAAATACCTATTGAAAATGTAAAAACAAATTTACCAAAGTAAAACAAGTGAAATATGAATACAAGTAGGGTTGTTACAAACTTTTTGTATTAACAAAATTTTTCTCTTTTATTTTCTGTGTTTTTTGAATTTTCTCTTTTTTTCTTCCAACGACATGTGTTGATACAGTTGGTTGTATGACCATGAATTAGTATCTCATGGGGCATATTTGTAAATAGTTCAGCAATCTAATACCATAAGATGGTCAATATTAGAAAGGACCACAATTAACTCGCACAACAGCAGATGTCATTGATCACTAATTTTCACCCCCATTACCAAAACTCGGATAGGGAAGTGCCATTTTATGGAGCATGTTGTCATCGGTAAAAGGCCCTATCACTGAAATCCATCATGCCAGCTGGAGAATCATGTAGGGTAAGCTTACCTTAGATTCTACTTTCACATCACAAACAAACCTAACTCTGTCCAAAAAGGGCATATCATTCACTTCAATTTCTGAGTGAAATGAATCCCAAGTCTGAGTCTCCATCGTTGTTCAGACTGGGTGTTCAAGCTCCATTGTCGTTCAGACTGTTTGTTCAAATTTCATGCAATGTTTTAGTATTAACTCCCCCATTCACCTTCATGATATTTTCCACTTTACTACTTCATTTAGCACATGTCGGGCCCCTATGGATGTTTATTTTTATGTTTACTTTCTAACATCCTTTGCAGACCTACTTGGTGTATAGGACTTCTCTAGACAATTTTAAAACTGAGACGATTTTGGTATGCTTGACTAGATAACAGACTACAATTGCCACAATTTCAAATATCATTTAAACATTCAAGATACAAGAACAACAGATGTCCTCCCTAGTGGTGAAGGACAACAAACCAAGGGTTAGATCACTTTCACGAACAACTTACAGAATTCACTCTAAGACATATCATTTCCTGGAAGAGTATTGAGTAGCCTACTGCCAAATGTCAATTACTGCATATAGCTCGAGTTCAACAGAAATAAAGAATCATTTCATTTCTTGAAGATCTCAAACCCAGACTGCTCCTCACCTTTTAACAATTGAGCTTAATTTTAAATAACACACATATGATTCAACCCGTCAGCATGTTTTCTACGAAGAAATTTTTCTACATGCCAAATTTCTTCAAATAATATTTTACAGTCCACATGTAGAACCCTAAAGCCAGGGAAGTAAAATCTTATTTTTCGTTTGTGATAGAAAGAATTTTACAATTAAATAACCCCCAGAAAAATAAAACTAAGAGCACGACTCACTTCAATTTTTATTGATTAAGCACTATGAATTAGGTTAATACTGAAACAGCTGCTACATGAACGGCCAGTAGTGACTAGACTTTGCATGCTTCAATTGTTCTAAAGCTTTGAAAAGAAACAAAAAATTAGGGAACAAATGCAAGGCAAGGCCAGTGCTTGCAGTGCGCAACAATGGTGGCAAGACCATCCGTGTTGAAGTCGTCGCAATTGGTAAGCACGAGAACCTTGAAATTGGGAAAAGAATGTGCGAGGAGCTCAAGGCTCTCATCAGTGACAACCATGCATTTCAGCCTGAGTTCTTCCAGCCAAGGGTACGCCTTGTAGACCAGGGAAACCATGTTCCTGTCCCTGTGCAACAACATGAATGCCAATACGTGCTCTAGCACTTCATCAGGGAACAAGCTCATCCTTCTCACCACCATAATAATAATTGCAATCCTAATGATAACAAATATACCTCATGCATACACCACTTAGATTTCAGACCCCATGGTTGATTTTGGAGATACAAGGAAAAACTAAAACATCCTATGTACCTTCAAATGCATCAAAGGCCACAAAATTAAAAACAAACAAAACAAATCCCAAACGAAAATGATCGCAGATTACCCCAAAAATCTCCAGAAGGTATCTAGTTGTATCTCTGTATATATGTACCGTGGTATGGGTAGTGGATACTTACCTGGCAGTGGCTTGGGATCTTATCACTAAATTGTGAGGCTTTGAAGGACTGTCTTGATCGCTAACAACTAGACCAACACCAGCGCCAAGAGCAGAGGGACAAAGTAGAGGCGAGAGGTGGCATAGGAAAGAAGCGAAAGTGAAGGAGCGTCAGGGTTAAGGAAGAGCTTAGGTTCTGGTACTGAGAGACAAGGCTGAGCACGTGGGCCTCATGCCAGAAGCCCAACCTTAAAGGCTTCTAGTGAATGCCACAGAGCACATTAAACTCTCGCCAAACTGAAAGTAAGTTTTTTAGAATAATTATATTATTATATTATTTTTTTTAGTAATATTAATGTTTAGTTTTAATAATTTATTTAAATGTATTAATACGCCTTTGAATAATTATATTATCATTTTTTTTATATTAATTTTTAGTTTTAATAATTTATTTAAAAGTATTAATATGCTTGTGTAAATTTAAATTATTTATATATATATATATATATATATATATATATATATATATATAATTATGAGTCTTAATTTAAATAATTTAATAATATAAGGCTAAGTATAAATTTTATAGGTCCATGGGTTTTTAACCCAAGACCACCCACTAAGCGAAAGCCTTAAGAAGAACACTAACACCAACGCGCCCTCATAAGTCTTTACAAATAAATTCTTTTACTTAATTAGATTAATGGTAACACTGTCAGGATAAGAGTAGTATTATTATTAGGAAGATACAGTATGAAGATTAAGACTAACTGGCTTATTACCTAACCTATTGATCCGGAGCTAGCTAACCGAGTTGAATCATAATTAGTGAATGCACCGGAAATCAAGGTAAAGGCTTATTTGGTGCCGTTGATCTTTGTATCCCAAGTATAAACTCCGATTGTCCAAAGCGTCGAGTCAAACAAGCCACGCAACATACCTAGCCTAGCGCCAAGCCTGAAACCACTCCATAAGCGTCAAGTTCACAAGACTGTACACACAATTCGTCGAGCTGAGTGCCAAGCCCCTCCACTCCATTCCACCAGTCAAAGTCAACGCTAAATCTCAATGCAACATTCGACAACTCCAACACTACGCGCCAAGGAAAATCTCACGAGTCAAGCACCGGAGGATATTTAGTTGTAAATGAAAAGTTAAAAGGAATTAGACTAGGACAGGTGGGGAGGAGGCGACATATGCACTAGGAGAGTAAGCATAGGAATTGGCAAGTATGGCGCAAGGCTAGCGTAGCTACAGGGCAAGGGAACCAATAGTTTTTTTTTCATAGGGGTGAAGAAATCAAGCTTAGACGCTTAATCCTAATCCTAAACTAGCCAATACCCTAAAGGAGTAATGTCTGTTTACAGACAAGTAAAGAAAAATTACGCCTAACCCTATTTCTAGTTTGAGTAGCACCAATTTGAAACATCCTCGAACTCACCCTGACAACTTGGCTGATGAAGGTTAAAGCATACAGGATGGTTAGGACTCGAGGGAGTCGAGGCAGGGGAGAGTCGTCTCAAGCACCACCAACACCGCCAGCGCCACCACCACCATCGCCCAAACTAGCCCTCATACTGCACTCGTTGAAAGCCATTAATGAGACTTTAAAGGGGTGACAACTGGAAAGGACTGAAGTGGAACCCCCACCATATGGAATGGGTAATCCATAAGCGTCAATGGATTCAAGGGTAGGACCTCCACCCGAAGACATCACGCGAGAATTGCAGAAGATCAAACTTCCAGAGTTTGCCAGGGGTCGTGCCAGTGAACGCGTGGAAGCATGGTTGGAAGGCATGACAAGGTGTTTTGCCTTAAGGGACTATGCATCCAACTCAAAGGCAAAGAGCACCATTTTTTAGTTAAGAGACAGTGCCTTGAACTGGTGGGGAAACCTGGAAAGACAACTGCACCTTACCCTAGACATAGTATCTTGGGAACTTTTCGAGGAGAGGTTCCGAAGCAAATATCTACCAGCATACTACGAGGAACAACAGGTAGGGGCATTTCATGCCTTAGTACAGGGAAACAGAACTGTAAAAGAATATGAGATCAGATTTATGGAACTGGTCAAATATGTTTCGTATATGGATAATGACCAATGACAGGCAGAGCGCTTCGTCTATGGATTGAACCCTAAGATAAGAGCTATGGTGCAGATGTGGAAACCGTCTTTAGTAGCAGAGGCGGTGGAAAATGCGTGTTATGCGGAAGAACACATGAACTTAACCGAGGGTACAAGATTGACATTTATGCATCGTCCTGGATTCATAGGAAAGGCCCTGAGGACATTTCCTAGGGGAGGGGGCTCAAGGCCACCGCCATATGGTAACAGAGTTGCGCCAAGGATAGTAGCTGCAGGGATTTCAATGGCAGCGAGTACAACATCTCATTCATCACCAACGGCGCAGACAGGTCCACGACCATCTCAGGGAACAACGAGTAGGGGCAGGGGTTCCAGGGGAAGGAACTCATTTTAGAGGCAGTCACATAACAGTGCACAGGTTCAATCTTATGTTACCTATTGGGGGTGCGGAGGACCCCATTACCAGCGTGACTTCCTAGAGTTACAATCAGGGTCCGTGCATAGAGAAGGAAATGCACCGATGGGGAGATCAAGTAGCAGCCACCATATTTACGCAGCGGTTAATAACCGCCAGGCCAAACATCAATCCACGGTGGTGGAATCATCAGGTATGCTAAATCACATCAATGTTAATATTTTGTTTGATTTTGGTGTGACAGATAGTTTCATTTCACCATTTGAATTAGAAAAGAGTGGGTTGGCATCCTACGAGCACGATGAATTTAAACAAGTTGATATGGCTTCGGGGGAAAAACAAGCGGTAGGACCTAGTGTCGATAATTGTATAGTAGACCTGGGAGTGTGTACTACGAGGTTAAAGGTATATGTCACTGCTCTCGGGGCATATGACCTAATCATTGGAATGGATTGGTTAGCATCTCATCGAGCTTTGGTAGATTGTTTCACAAAGAGGGTTCTTTGTATCGACGATGAAGGAAGACCAGTAGAGATCCAAGGTGTACAGAGAAAAGTGTCATTACTCTTTATATCAACTATGAAGGTTAAGCATGCTTGAGGTAAGGGTGTCGACTTTATGTAGTGGAAGCAGTGAATGAAAGGAAGGGACCCTCATTGGATCAGTACCCGGTATTGTTAGAATTTCAGGATGTTTTTCCGAATGAGTTACCAGGGTTACCTCCTGAGAGGGATCTTGATTTTATTATTGAGCTAAAACCTGGTGCAGAACCAATCTCCAAGACTCTGTACCAGATGACAACGCCCAAACTTTGTGAATTTCAAATGCAGTTGAAAGATTTACTGGACTTAGGGCTAATAAGGCCCAGTGTTTCACCCTGGGGCACACCAGTAACTTTTGTAAAGAAGAAGGATGGATCCTTAAGACTGTGTATAGACTATAGGGACTTGAACTGTGCTACAGTGAAAAATAGGTACCCAATGCCGCGAATAGATGACCTCTTCGATCAGATGAAAGGAGCAGCGGTATTATCAAAAATTGATTTGCAATCAGGGTATCATCAGTTAAGGATTAAGGAAGGTGATATCCCAAAAACTGCCTTTCGAACTCAGTTCAGACATTACGAGTTTTTTGTAGTACCCTTCAGATTGACCAATGCACCAGCAGTATTCATGAGCCTCATGAACGACATATTCCAGAAGTACTTAGACCGTTTTGTACAAGTCTTTTTAGATGAAATCCTAATCTATTCCAAGAATGAAAGAGAACATGAGGAACACTTGTGAATAGTGTTGTCCTACCTTAGAGAGAAAAAATTGTATGGGAATCTATCGAAGTGTTCCTTCTTCCAGAAAGAGATCCACTATTTAGGTCATATCATTTCCAGTGAAGGAATATCTGTGGACCCAGAAAAGGTAAAGGCCATTATGGAGTGGCCAGTGCCGAAAAATGCCCATGAGGTGAGAAGCTTCATGGGGATAGCAGGTTATTACCGGAGATTTGTGGAAGGATTCTCCAAAATAGCGAAACCCATCACCACCTTGTAGTGTAAGGGGGTCAGGTATGAATGGACATAAGAGTGTGATAGTTCATTCATTGAGCTTAAGAGGTTACTAACTAGTACGCCAATTCTACGAGTGTTGGATATGGAAAAGGACTTCACAGTCTGCACGGATGCCTCGAAGCAAGGGTTGGGGGTTGTTCTAATGTAGGATGGAGGAGTGATAGCCTATGCGTCAAAGAAGTTGAAGAAACACAAAGAGTTATACATGACTCATGATTTAGAGTTGGTAGCTGTAATGCTAGCTCTGAAAAATTGGAGGCACTATCTTGTGGGGAGGAACTTTGAGATCAAAATGGACCATCAAAGTTTAAAACATCTCTTCACTCAAAGAGATCTGAATGCCAGGAAAAGGAGATGGGGTGAGATTATGAGTGAGTACGATTTTGGTATTTCGTACATCAAGGGAAAGGAAAATGTGGTCGTTGATGCCTTGAGTAGGAGACCACGTATCTTCTCCTTGGTAACCTTAAAGGTCAATTTGAGGGAACATGTGTTGACACAACTCCAACAAGACAGTTGGTATTTAAAGGTTACTTCAAACCTCCAGAGTGGGAGGCAGTTAGATCCAAAGTATGAAGGATATAGTCTGGAAACAGACGGACTATTAAGATATCGAGGAACGATGTACATCCTTGAGAATGGGGATATTCGAAGCATCATACTGAAGGAAGCCCATAGAGCACTTTATTGTGCACATCCAGGTGTGAAGAAGATGTACACAGACATGAGAAAGTTATTCTTCTGGGTAGGCATGAAGCGCGATGTAGTCTGTTTCATCGCCAAATGCCTGGAGTGTCAACAAGTGAAAGATGACCACCATCACCCGACAGGCCTCCTACAACCACATGATGTTCCTATGTCCAAATGGGAAGTCATCTCTATGTATTTTTTTGTGGGGTTTCCGCTCACATCCCATAGACACAATGTCATTCTTGTGATAGTGGATAAGTTAACCAAGAGTGCTCATTTTATTCTGGTTAGAGACACTTATGATGTCACTGATGTGGCATGTGTGTTTGTAAGTGAGGTTATCCGTTTGCACGGGATACCTAAGAA
>ML786028.1:1018159-1077407 GCA_009831015.1 Picea engelmannii | reverse complement strand
TTTTGACTTAGACAACCAGGATTACCTGAGGCCTATATACTTTATTTTCTAGTCATGATGAAACTATTAAGTGATACACCTAAACTTTAAATGTATGAACTTTTATGAATGATTAAATGTTATTGATGATGATGTATGTAATGTGATCTATTATGTGAATGTAAATTTTACGAATGTTTAAATGTTATTGATGATAATGTATATGATGCGACATATTGTGAGAATGTGAATTTAATGAATGTTTAAAATACTATTAGAATGATGTTGGATATGATGCAATCTATTTTGGGTAAATGATAATCTTATGAATGGGTGTCGAAATTGAATTATGGGATATTATGAGATCTATTTCTAATTGGAAAACTTTGATGTTAATTTATTGGTACAGGGATACCAAATTGAAATGATGATAGTATGCAATTACATGATGATAATGCATAGAAGTGTATGAGTTTGTGTTACAGACTAATATGCAAGTTATGGGCTATGAAATAGCCAAGGGATAATGATGATGAAAGTGGATATCAGGACCACTAACCAGGAAACATTATGGTATGAATATTGTATGTGGAATTTATATTAGTTTGGATGCATTGCTATGATATGTGGACCAGTGCATGATTTAAGGTGATGACACTGCCCAAAACTGAATAAATGATGACAAAAACCCCAGCAACACAGTGCCACTGTGTATTCCATTGTAGGGTGTGGACCCTAGTCCTGTTAGGAGGGGTGGAGTCATTTCCCACCATGTATCCTCCATTGTAGGGTGTGGACCCTAGTCCTGTTAGGAGGGGTGGAGGCATTTCCCACCATGTATCCTCCGAAACCTAAAGTCATGGGAGGACGGTGTTAGTTCACGCTCCTCAAGATGTGTGATGATGACTGTCAGATGCCTACTAGGGAAGCTTGGTCGAGATAGCGACACTTCCGCTTACGGGTTCTATTTGGAGTTAGGTCAATATAGTTGACGCTACAATATAGTCTAGCAGGGGAAGGATAGGAATGGAGATGGAAGTAGGTTAGGGAGGAAGGATGAGTAGTAATAGTTGAGATGGTATGGAGATCTATCTTGTGGTGGAATTTAATGTTTTCCCTTGAAAAAAAAAAAAAAGAAATATGTATATATGAATATTCATAATTTCGTAACTAAACCACAGTTGTTTAAAATAAAATTGTTGAACCGGATAATAGTAATTAAAGGATTTCTCAAACAACTGATTGGTTTGTTTTCTTTTATAAAAGACTAGTCTTGCTGATTGGATAAGATGCATGCATAAATTACTAAAGGATGATAGTTTTGATTATTAGTACATGCACGAGACTTGTATGTACTAGCTACACATGCATTTCTTGTACATATACACTAGTATGTATGAGTTTTCTTGACTTACTTACTGATAATGTTGATTACTTGTTATGAATGTGTGAACCATGTTTCTTTTCCTTTGTACCATAAGATACCTTAACTTTGGGACGAAGTTTCTTGAAGGGTGGGTGTATGTAACGACCCTGCTTAAATAGATGTATAGGATTATTAATTACAATTAATTTAATAATCTAATTGTCCTAAAAAGTTAGCTAAACAATAATTACTTCTTAAATAATATTAACTAATTAATTATTATTTATTACTTGTTCATGTCTGTCAAGGATTAATTAATTATTAATTGACTCATTAACTAATTGAGTAAAGAATTAAAAGGGGTTAATAAGTTTAATTTGTTAAAGACTTACGTACATGGGAAGGGATAAGACATTGAACATAACGGGATAAGATATTAATTATAAAGGGATAAGATATTAATTATAAGGGGATAAGGTAATAAATGTGTAGGTAAGGAAGTAAATGAGGAAAGGGCGGTGAAGGAGGATATGAGGGGAGGAGGTTTACGAAGGAGGGATTATCATTCTACGGGGAATTTTATTTTGGGGGGTTCTCTTGGATTTGCAGAGAGGAGAGTTTGAGTTCTGTAGTCGGGAGGATTAGTACAGAGGGCACCGGTTTGCTGGGGGTTTTGGGCACGGGGGCCAGGATATCCATATGGTATCCTGGAGCTAGGAAGTTGTCCTAGTTCGCAGGGTGGAACAAGGTTTGGGCAGTGTTTGATCTAGTTCAGCAACAAACAACCAGATCGATGGAGGAATTAGCATTAGACCAAGGTATGTTAAAATTATGTATTTGTTTTATTCTATTATAAAAAATAATATTCGTTGATAAATTTAAAATGCGTATGTGCTAAATTAAAAGGAATTATTGAATTTTATGAAATCAAGTAGCAGTTACTGTTTTGTTTGATTAATTATTTGATGTTAAATTAATATGGCCACTACAATAAATCCTAAGGGGATTGAAATGGGGATGCTAAAATAAGCCAAAATCCACTATTCTGAAACAATTTTTGGGTATTTTTTAGATTTTCAGAGGAAAAGTAACTCCATATCAAAAAAATGAAAAAAAAATATTTACTCATCGTTTTATACACTAATCAACACAAACAAATTTGGATTAGGGAAAATTTTCCATAAGTGCACAGATTGAGAGATAGTCAGTTTTGCTAAAAATTCTAACTCTGGAAAAAGGGGTGAAAACGAGCAAAGTTGTTATTTCCAGATTGTTACAGTTTTTGACTAGAGAATTAAACTGAAAATATGAGAGTTGTTTTGAATTCATTGTCATTTTTTGTATCTAGGGATCATATAAAAGTTTCTTTAGTTCCTGATATATTTTTTTCTGCAGTTCACTGAAGTAGGCATTTCAATAAAATTAAGCAATGGAGAAAATGCAAGAATGAGGTGAAAGTGGCTTTTTCAGGAAGCCATAACTTTCAACTCAAAAATTGGATCAAGGAAAGAGTATAGTCATTGGAAATTTGATTAAGAGGAGAATGACCTGGAATTTTTATAATTTGGATAACTATGATATAATTCTTCATTAACTGAGTAGAAAAAGTACGTGTAACATTAATTCAGAAATTTCTATAATATGTATAATTCTAACAAAATGGTTGCTTGCATATTTGGAAGAATTAGAGGTATAATCAGAATAATTCAAGAACAATATTAGATATGAGATCCATGGAAGCATGACAAAGATTAAAAAAGTTGGATGAGTCAATAAAGAGCTACAGGGAAAGTAATAAAAAATGGATAAAGAACTCAAGAAGAGTAGAATAGAGGGATTATTATTTATCTGCTAAAAAGAGTGAATAAATTGCAGGTACAACAAAAGAAAGAATTCACACATAGGACATGAAGCTAGAAGGTTAATAATGTCATTAATGGGCATATAAAGGAAAAGTAAAGATCCATAGCCTTGAAGGTAGAGATGTGTAGACAACTACAAGCTTGATGTGAAATAAAACAAGGAGCTTAGGAGGTTGTGTGTGAATAATCTCCATGTGTCAAGCATAAGAGTTCCAGGGAAGAATTTGTTAGGTATTACTCAGTGAAATAAATTCACTTCTGATATCAAAGTTCGCAATGGAAGCATGATGCCAATGAAGAGAAATCAGAGATGAATAATATATGCGCTTTCACTTGAAAAGTTCCACTGAATGAAAATAGACCTCCATTGGGGATGGTGTTAAGTTCGAAAGGTATGCTTTCATAGGGAAATTTTAAATGAATTAATCATATGGACAAATAGGAGTAATAGTATATGATTCAAGAATTTTGTGGTAGTGGAGTGATGGAATGTTCTGAGATACCTCATTCCAAGTTGTTGGAATGCTTCATAAAGGTAAATTTTGGATATGATTGCCTAAGAGAGGCTACTGTAAATAGAACACATTGGTTGGATTGCATAATGTCCAAGTGGAACTTTGCTGGAAAATATTCAAACCAAGAAATAATAGTGCAAATGAGCATAATGAAGGCACACAAGGAAACAAGGATATAAAGAAATTCAAGGAAAACCAACTACAAAGTAAATAAATAAACAAATAAGTGAATTGAAACATAAATGCACTAGATTGCATGATGCATACCATGATAAGTCTGGAGCAATTTTATTTTTTTATCCATAACCAGAGAAGATTAAGTTAGATTTGTATGAAACCTATGTGTTTTTTCCACAAAGATGAGCTCTACAAATGTTCCAGAGAGGGTCAATGTTCATTTCTTCTAGGAATTATCAAAAAATGTGAAAAAGTGTTTTTTAAAGATCTGGGTCTAGATCATTGGTAGAGGTCTAGATTAAGCCGAAACTCATTGAGAGTGGAACTTTGTTGGAAAGTGTTCAGAACAAAAAACAATAGTGCAGATAAGCAGAATGGAGGAACATAAGAGCACAAGGATATAAAGACATTCAAGGAAAACCAGCTACAAAATAAATAAATAAAACAATAAGTGAATTGAAAATAAGTGCACTAGACTCCATGATGCATACCATGAAGTTAGAATGAATATGTATTAGTAGGCATGATGATAGTGAATTATTGGTGCATATAGATGCCCATTGTGCATATGTACATGCCTGGATATGCATATGGCATGTTTGAGGACTTGAAATAGTTTGTTGTTATATACATGCAATAATGATGTTATAGCAATTGAGTATCACTAATTATGGATTATGGATTATGTATTCAGGAAGAGTGATATATCATGGTTAAATATATGGATGTTGATGTTGTTACTTATGATTTCCATCTATGTGAATACCCATGAGGGTGGTAGGAATGGTAATCGAAAGGATGCAAGAGAATGTTTGTGAGCTTTTACAAATACCAGTTGATCAGATAACATCAAGTAGATTGATAACAACCATGTGGGTATGCATTTAGTTTCTTTTGATGCATATATGTTGAAGGGAATTGAGGTAATAATTCTCTCAGTTTATTTTTCAATATTGAAATTGATATGTAATGGACAAAGGCATAGAGTATATAAATGTTGTTGATTCTAGAATGCATTCAAATAAAATTTAGTTGCATATTTTGTTATGATTGTTTATGATATCATAACCAGGTCAATTCAGGAGACATAATATTTATACAACAATTAATATCCATAGATTTAGTCATATGTGAGACTGTGATATGGTTGTATATGGAAGGGATATAGCACTATGTGAGTGATCAATGGTATCTACTATATAGTTGATGTTTGGACTGCAACCTCATTGCCAACATTGAAGAGCACTTAAGAATTATATTCTTGGTGTTGCATTTGGGTTGAAAAGGAAGGTATCCAAATAGTCAGACAAGCAGTAGGAGTTTCTTGGATGATGTGTTGATGTGTTGGACAGAACTTCCAACTCACCTTGGTGAATGCATGACATAGTTATGTGGTATTATGTAGTCAATGCATGGACGCATTGTGTAAATGTGGCCATGGGTATTGGCACATTGATTGTTGGTTTATTGGTAATTATGTATTACATTATGACAGGCATGTGGTGATGAAACTACATAATGATGAATAACTTCATTATATTTAATATGAATACTAGCTGAAGGTGATTGAATTGTTGTTTGTAACAGTGTTTAGATCACTTGTTGGATCTGTTGAAAAGTGGTATTACAAGAATTTTTGAATGCATTTTGGTGAATGCATGTATATATTATATAACATAGAAATGATTATGATAACAATTGAAGTGATGTGAGTATTTTTAACTCTTGAAGTTGAAAACACTTCAGGAGATATTAGACATTGCAACAAGAAAAGTTGCAAGTTAAAGTAGTTACATAATGATAAATTATGGAAAATTTGTTTCAAGGGAACAAAGTGATAAAAATATTGACGGATAGAAGAAATAAAATATTAGCAGATAATACGTGTGTAGATAATGATGGGTTCTTTCAAATTAGTAGTTGGATCAAGGGAAGTGATTGAATTGTAGTTGTAAACAATTCTGAGATCACTTTGTGAATTTTTTTTGAATTGTTGCCATGAGATACTGACAGTTTGTTTGGCTGAGTGTAAATTGAGGAAATTGTAGGTAGAATGGTCTTGGATATGGCAGGGATGTAAGCACATAAGGAAGACTAATATATACAGATGTAGAGCCAAACATTATTAGCAGAAAAATCATGCCTGGAAATTTGATTTTTCCTGTATAAAACAATTTGTCAATTAGTATTTAAATATTACTGACAATTTGTTTGGTTGGGTATAAATTGAAGAAATTGCACCAAGAATGGTATTGGATACGGTAGATATGTAAACCCATAAATAATACCAATTCCTGGTGCTGCAATATCCAAACATTATGAGTAGAAAATTCATGCCTGAAAAGTTTTATTTCCCTATATAAAATAGATTTCAGAATTTAACAGTCACAAATTGTTATGTTATGCTAACAATTTGTGTTGAGAAAATTGTAGGGAAAATGGTGTTGGATGTGGAAGGGATGTAAGCCAACACATAATACCGATTATTGTTGATATAAGATCCAAGGATTATGAGCAAAATCCTCATGCCTAGGAATTTTACTTCCAGTATATAAATACATTTGAGAAATAAAAAATCGTTATGATATACTACCAATTTCTTTGGTTGATTGAAGGTTGAAAACATTGTTGGAATAATGGTATTGGGTATGGTATTGTTGTAATCTATAATAAACATCGTATCCTGCAACTGAAAGAGCCAAACAAATTATGAGCAGGAAGCTCATGCTTGGAATTTTTCTTCTTCCTGTATAAAACATATTTTACATTTATAATTGAAAATTGTTATAATGATATCTCATGATGACTATATGTGTATAATACAGATGATATGTTGGCTATGGAAGCTGGAAGCTTGAGAAAAATAGAACTTGAAGGAAATCAAACTCAATTATGAAGGCGTAGAATGAAGAAAGTCCGATGGACTTGTTGCAGCTAGATTTCTTGGAGCCGCAACTCTGAAACTTCCTAGCCAAGCGCATTGGAGCCCTTGAGAGAAGTGGAATAGCCCGAGGGACTACATGGTAGAGAAAGGGGTTCATTTATTTGGGTTTTGTAGGATGATAAGGAAGCTAAGCTTTTCGCTTGGAATTGCTGCCAGAAATATAAATTATGAAGATCATTATACATGTTTTGGGTCAGAATTCCTATGTATGCATGTTTTATTTTAGGCCAGAGTGCCTATGTATATAAGCAATTAGTTGGATTGCTTGTGTGGATTAAGGCCACAGATCCTATATTTTTTTATTTTAAGAACATCAGTATGGTCTTTTTTACTAAGGATAGTTCCAAATAAGGTGTAATACCCCTAGGTCGAACATAAAACTGTAAATGTAAATAAAATTTTCTTAGGCTGGTGAGCCGGGATGGAGAAAGGACAATATATCTATGATGTAAAATTAAATGTATTCACATGCAATTATTAATGAAAAAAACACATCACTATGTGCAGACCAGCCATATAAAAGAGTATGGGGGACTAAACTCCACTAATTAGGGAAGGAGGGCTAAAATTTGAGGATAAGGGGCTAAGATAGGGAGATTAAGCCAAAAAGGAATATTGTGCTAATATTCCCTAAAGTATAAAGTATGGATAAATATTTTATCCTAACTTTTAAGGATGGGGACAGGTGGGCCAAATTAGCTCTCAACATGACAAGTGTCAAATTAGGAATGTGCATACCAAGAGTTTGGACTTAGTGAATTTTCCATTCATTCCATCATTCTTGGATTCCTTCACTCATTGATTTTAATTTCCCTCTGTACCTCTCTGTCACTAGCAACATACCTATACCTTACCCAAACTAGTATTGTACTAGTACCAGTACATGTACCTGTAGATGGTTAACTTAAGAGTTGGACTGAAGATGTGGGTTTTTAGGCCTGTGGGATATTGAAGAGGTGGGTTGTCAGGCCTATGAGAAATTCTCTTCGGGGAAGAGAATTGTTGGGAATTTTTTTCCCGAAGGTGATAAACTACAACTACAGGGCTCTGAGACTTCCTGTCTGTCCCATTCCTGAAGCTCCACAAAGGAAATGGGGCAATTGAAGGACTGTTGAGCAGAGAAGGGGCACATTTCCTATGGTGGGACAGACATTTGGGGAATGAGGGACTGTAGGATGTCAATTCGAGTTGGCACTTGTGATGGAGTTTTTCTTGTTTTCTGGGATACATCATCCTGGTTAGGAATTCCTTTACCTGGGTGGAGTTTAGTCCCATCCCAGGGGTGACCCACTGCTGAAAGTTCCAATTAGTGTATTCTAAGGCTGGTAGGAACGTGGAAGATCTGCACGTAGTTGGTGGTCTTTATATCAAATATAGGTGTCATTTTTGTGTTACATTACATGTTTCATTATTTTTATTGTGTTTGTTTTTATGGGTTTTTCTTGTGTATGTTGCATGTGGGTAGGTCAAATCCCCATTTGGAAAATGGTCCACAGGCCATCACCCAAATACCCTTCTTTTATCCTCCACTAGGACTAACAACACACCAAGTTGTTTCTACCCTCACCTTACCTAATATGGTCATAGCCATCCCTGTATGGTATCTAGAACCACCATCTATGGTACTAGGTTAATCTCTCTCTCCTCAACCTATAGTCCCATTTCCATAATCAATGGATCATCCACCTACTCACCCAACCAATCACACGGTTGGGGGAAATATTACCACCACATGAGACACTAATTCTCACAACAGGGGCACAACCAAAAACCAACGAGGCACATGAAATAAGAAGGAACCTACCTATTGGACAACTGAGAGGGGGGTGAATCAATTGTTACTGTGCTTAAACAATTATGCCTATTTTAAACTCTTTATAGAACACTCAATGACAATCACAATAATGCAAGGAGGTAAGAAATAGAATATTCAACATCAATCACACACATGAAATATGCAGAGACAGATATTTCCTAAGGAAACCCATAAATGGAAAAACCTCTTCTCCTTGATATGATAAGTAATCGTTATTTTCTGTGCATTATAATTCTTATGAGATCCAAATTCTCCTGAGGCTACAACCTATGATTTACAGGAAACAACTTGCTGAGAGAACCAACTCTCTAGTTTTTCTAGCACCCACTAGAAGGAAGAACTGACTCCCTAAGTGTTGCAGCACCAACTTGATGGAAGCAACAACTTCTAGTCACACATGCACAAACCTATATAACAAAGAATAATAGTTCTCCCTTGCACCACCCTACCACCCTGGTTTTTCTGGTTGCAACCAGATGGAAGCTACAAATCCATGTGTTCATGCACCTACTTGAACCTCTAAGGACAACAGTCCTCCATAGCACCTCCCTACCACCCTGAAATATGCATCTTTTCTTTTCTTTTCTTGAATTTATCACAATGATACAACATTTATCTATGGCTTACCAGTCTCATCACTGTTCTGCTACACTACTCTGCTCTACCTGCATCAATGTCTCTCTGCTCACATCACTTGCGCTTTATGTTCTTATGCATTTTATACTTTTTGCACCATCTCTCTTCTATGCACTATGCCTTTTCATGTTCTTCTCAGGGATGATTTTAGGGGACAAATTTTGCTCATGGGCTAATTTTCCATGGTTTTTCCAAAAACGAGATTCGCTATTTTAAAAATGATTCGCCCAAATTCTATAGGATAAAATTATTTTACCTTAAAAATCACCAAAATTTTATAAAAATATATTAAATCCTTAGAAATTTGAATATTTTTACAAAAATATCGCCAACCATTTATAGTTGGAATATGATGGATTAGTAAGATTCGCCAAGGTTTCTACATTTTAAAATAAATTTCCATCCTTAAAATCATCCCTGCTCTTCATTGCGTCACTATTCTTCCCTACAGGTTGTTCACTGTGTCTCTTCCTCACAACTACATAACTAACCAGCAGAGTCACCTCACTTCTCTATTCTGCATCTCTTTCTCACGTTGATTCCTTTGTCTGATCATCATGGCAACTCATCATCCTCTCTGGCGATTTACGCCATGTGTTCATCATCATTGGGCATTATGCTGAGATTCCTCAGCTTCTCTGGGAGTCGAAACTCTTCATCTTCTCTGTTAGTTATAACCAATCAATTATGGCTTCTTTGGCTTCTAAGCCAATCCCTTCACGTGATCACTAGCAGTTACCAAACACTTGGGCTTAATGATCGCTTGAGTGCTTATCAATTCAATGACCACAATTCATTCTCCTGAAATGGATGACTGTCATAACTTCGACACCTTTCCCTTCAGAAATTTTGGGTTTCAAACCTTTCAAAAATTACGAATCAGAATTTCGGAATAGATAGGATGGTTCACATTACATATCGAAACCAGATCAATGGTTAGCATTAATCCTTACAAACATCCTTCATTTATTAATCCAATAGACATGACTTAATCAAGCAATGAGATGTATGGCCACCTTTTACTTTGTGACTTTGTATATTATGCTTACGTTATCCTTCCACTGTATTTTGATCAATGGTTGATAGTACACCCGACATCAGATTGATGATCAAGATCTCCTTCATGTCTTCAGACTTCGGATATTTTAATTCTCAAATATTTATTTCCTCCATACATCAATCTTCCAGAGATGACAAGCCTCTGACGCGTGTCCCTCTTGGATTAATGGTCGAGATATCCTTGGGTCTCCAGACTTTGGATATTTCAAATATCAACCAGTTCTTTCCTTCAGAGTAATCACCTGCTGATTCAGTCATTAGACAGTGGAGACTGCTTGTTGTCGATTAATTTTTTCACTTACACTATCCTTCAAATTTAGTATATCAACACATGAGACTGCTCCCAAAGTGATATTTAGATCGTATGTCTCGTGTCCAGTTTGGGTCTTCTGCATTCGAGACTTCAATTCTTTGGGAGAGTACTATTAGTAAAAATCCCAAATCAAAACTCTCAGAGTGACATAACTCTTGCATCAGTCGATGATGTGTCACGAGCCGATCAGCTACAATGTGTCACTCAGATTCATGATTTTCACATACATGAAATGATCATTTCAACTTGATACTTGTCGTTCTCTGACTATGCCATGTGTCCTTGCTGATGTAGACTACTGACATGGTCTACCGCTATGCCCTTTTGTTGATGTGGTCTACTAACCAACAACCCTGATCCAACTGTCCTCGTTTGTCTTCCAAATCCAATGGTCCTTATTCATTTTAGATTTTCGGGATTTAGGTATTTCATATTTCAAACATTCTGGAGCGTAACCTCCTCATGACTTTATACCCAAACTAAATGTTGTTCGTCGATCAGGATCTTAGATCGATGACTTGATCTATCATCATTGTGGCTCTTCTAGCTTATCCTATCCTTCCACTTGAAAGTGATCTGACGACTGATGGGAATTCACGTAATCAAATTCTCAAACATTTTTCTCGCTTATCCTATCCTTCTACTAAAAAATGATCCAACAGTTGTGAAGTTTCTTAAAAAAATATCCACGATCAAGAATGATTGCAGAACCACAATCTGCGAGTGTTTTAACTTGTCACCCAACTCCGCAATGGGAAGATGTGCGCTATTGGTGAGTTAACCACAATCATTGATCTTCAAATCTATAAGATCAGATGGTCCTGACTAATTGTGGGATGGGAACAAGTGCGATGTTTAATTATCCTTTCAATCTCTTCAATTCATCCCTGCTATAGATTTGGTGATTATGCATCTGACGGTCACGATTTAATATGACTTAAATTCATTGTTTGTTGGATAAACCACAGTCGTAGATCTTTGAAACTATGATATATGATGATCTATACAGATTGTGGGATTGTAACTGGGGAGTAGTTTAATTTAGCTTTCACTCCCCGCAATGCATCCCTACCATTGATTTGGCTTCCAGATTCGACGGTCTCGATTTGATCTAAGTTTTATTGCACCATCTCTTCTGATATTTTGATCTTCATTCGTTAACTCTCCTAAGCTTTAATATCAATTCACTTCCTTCTACTCCACCTTCTGTTCTTGCCATCAATTACAAGCACAATCCTTCCTACCAAATCTGCCAATAATCTCCCCCTTTGGCATTGATGGAAACCCTCAAAGGCTTCACTAGATTGGTTGGACCTCCAACTGTAGCATCTAGACCATTCCTTTTTTCCGCCTTTGACATCAATGTCAAAGAAAACATGCTCCCCCTGAGTGGTTGCAGTACTTTTCCGAGGTATCATATATTCAACCAACACATACTCCCCTTTCCATGATGGACTCGCTTAGGTGAGAGTGGGGATGACACCCATCTTCTGAGAAATATATTCAAAAGGTGTCTTGGCTAGGGGTTTAGTAAAGATGTCTTCAATTTGTTCCATGGAAGGAATATAATCCAACTGAACAACTCTGTTTGTAACACGCTCTTTGAGAAAATGATACTTTATTGGGATATGTTTCATCTTTGAATGGAGAACAGGACTCTTCGAGACACTAATGGCATTGGTGTTATCATAGTGAAGTGGAATTGGATCAGTATAAGTTACCTTCAAATCTGCAAGAGTTTGTAACATCCATAAAATCTGAGTGCAGCAAGTAGCAACAACAACGTGCTCTGCCTTTGTAGTTGATAATGAGATAGATCCATGCTTTTTACTAAGCCATTCTACTAATGAATCACCTAATAAGAATGCACCTCCATTGGTGCTCTTTCTCTCATCCAAACAATTTTCCCAATCCACATCTGAATATGTGGTTAATTGTAAGTTTTGATTTCTAGGATACCAAAGACCATAAGTCATTGTACCCTTCAAATATTTGAATATCCTCTTGATAGCTACTAAATGAATTTGTTTAGGGGCATCCTGATAACGACCTACCATTCCAACAGCTTGCATTATATCAGGATGGGATGTTTTGATGTACAAAAGACTGTCTATCATTGATCGATATGTTCTTTGATCAACATCAGGTGAAATATCATCTTTACTAAGCTTGCAACCAACCCATCTGAAACCTATTTAACATCTCTTTCAAATATTGTTCCTAAGATATAAATATCCCCGTAGAACTCTAATTGATTCGTAAACCAAGAAAATATGACATTTCTCCTATCATGAACATCTCAAACTCAGTCTGCATTGAATTAGCAAAGCACTGAACTGAAAGGTCATTAGTGCATCCAAAGATAATGTCATCTATATAAACCATAACAACTAATAAATCAACACCTTTAGATTATATATATATATATTACTTTCAACAATACCTTTCTTGAACCCTTTGTCCTGTAGAAATTTGTCCAGTCTGTGATACTAGGCTCGTGGTGCCTGTTTCAGTCCATATAATTCCCTTTTCAACTTACAAGTGGAGTTAGGATTATCTATCATTGAGAATCCTTCTAGTTTCTCCATGTATACTTCTTCTTCTAGGTCTCCATTAAGAAAATTTTACTTAACATCCATTTGATGTACTTTAAAGTTCTCATGACATGCATAGGCCAGAACCATTCTGATGGCTTCCATTCTTGCCACTGGTGAAAAAGTTTCATCAAACTATTGTCCTTCAACTTGTGCATACCCCTTACATACCAAGCTGGCTTTATTCTTAACAATTTGTCCTTGTTCATTTATTTTATTCTTAAAGACCCATTTGGAGCCAATTACATTCTTATCTGCAGGTCTAGGAACAAGCTCCCAAGTATTGTTCTTCTCAATCTAATCCAGTTCTGCATTCATTGA
Organism: Picea engelmannii; assembly: GCA_009831015.1. Classification (NCBI taxonomy): domain Eukaryota; kingdom Viridiplantae; phylum Streptophyta; class Pinopsida; order Pinales; family Pinaceae; genus Picea; species Picea engelmannii. The sequence goes on along the minus strand of ML786028.1, from coordinate 1,063,825 downwards.
TTTTAACCAATTTCCATCTTCACTAGCTTCATTGAAGCTCTTGGGTTCCAATATGGATATGAAGGCTATATGTGATTTCTCAATGTTTTTTATTACCCTTCTCTTGGTTTGTACACCTTTGTCTTTCTCACCAATTATCTGACTTGCAGGATGATTCTTTTGAGTAATCCTGGAGGAAGGATTTGATGATGTCTATTGATTTGAGTCTTCTTGAGTATTTTCATCTTCACCTAACTCAGAGTCTTCTTGTTTTGATTCTTGGACCTGTTCAGCTTCAACTTCAACTAAATCCTTTGTTTTTTATTCAATATTTCTCTCCTCTCTTACTGGGACTCCTTCATCAACTTTTATGTCAATACAATCAACCAATTTATGCAGCCTCTTAGTATAGCATCTGTATCCTTTACTGTTTGTAGCATACCCTAAGAAGATTCCTTCATCAACCCTGTCATCATACTTGCCAAGGTTTTCATTATTATTCTTTATGTAGCACTTACTCCCAAAGACTTTGAAGTGTTTGATTGTAGTAGGTCTTCCATGCCACAGTTCATAAGGTGTCTTGTCACTGTGTGGTCTGAGATGAGCCTTGTTAAGAATATGTATTGTCGTGTGTATTGCTTCTACCTAGTAGGTTTGACCAATGTTCTTTTCATTCATCATTGACCTGGCCATTTGCTGAACTGTTCTATTTTTCCTCTCAACTACTCCATTTTGCTGTGGAGTTCATGGGATTGTGTATTCTCTTTTGATCCCATGTTTATCATAGAATTCCTTGAAATCACTTGACATAAATTCTCCTCCTCTGTATGATCTTACAACCTTTAATCTGTTTCCTATTTGATTCTCAGTTAAAGCCTTAAATATTTTAAATTTCTCAAATTCTTCAGCTTTTTCTTTGAGAAAAGCAACCCAAGTGAGTTTGGAGTAATCATCAATGATCAGGATGAAGTAGTTTTCCTTCCCTGTGCCTTCCTGTCTTGATGGTCCACATAGATCCATCTGAACTAATTGGAGTGGTTTCTCTGTTGAAGTAGAGTTCTTGGATTTAAACTGTCTCCTGGTTAGCTTTCCTACTTTGTAGGGTTTACACACAGAATCTTGTGGCTTTGATATTCTTGGAAGATCTTTTACTGCCTCAAGACTTTTGAGATTGATTAGGTGGTCAAAGTTTAGACATCCAAGTCTCCTATGCCATAACCAGCTCTCATCATGTTTTCTTAGATGACACTCTTCTCTATCTTCTTTCATCACATATACATTATTATATGTCCTTATGCCTTTAGCCACCACTTGTCTTGAATTTACAGATTTTATCTTACAATTTTTGGAAGTGAACACCACTTCACATCCTCTGTCACACATTTGAATTACACTGAGAAAATTATGTTTCAACCCATATACAAGCAGAACATCCTAGGATTTTCCTTTACCATTACTCAAATTCACCATCCCTTTACCCTTGATTTTACCTGGTTCATCATTTCCAAAGGTTAAATTTCTTGTTTTGATTTTACTTATAGACAAAATCTTATTCTTGTCTCTAGTCATGTGCTTGGAACATCCATTGTCTATATACCAGGGGTCTTTTTGTTTTTGAGATGAAAGTACTAGACCACATTTTTCACTATCTTTCCTTTTTCATGTGTTGGAATTTCTAGCTAAAGGATTTATCCTTGGATTTGCCTTGTACTTCTTTAGATGGAAGTTTGCATCTTTGTGGCTAAAGTTATGACAGTTATAACATTCCAACTCATTGTTCACTAGGTCAAAGTGATTGGTGCTACATTGTCTATTCATTGGATGCTTAGTTCTATGTTATAAAGATTGTTTATTTCTTGACCTCCTCAATTGCATGTCTCTAAACTTAATTTGACAATTTAGGGGCTAAATTTCACTCATGGGCTAATTTTGCATGGTTTTTCCAAAAACGAGACTCATTATTTTAAAAATGATTCGCCCAAATTCTATAGGATAAAATTATTTTACCTTAAAAATTGCCAAAATTTTATAAAAACTATATAAAATACTTAGAAATTTGAATATTTAAAAAAAAAATATCGCCAAACATTTATAGTTGATATATGAAGGATTAGTAATAATCGCCAAGGTTTCTACATTTTAAAATAAATTTCCATGCTTAAAATCATCCATGTTTACAATATTATGACCAAAATTAGACAATAAAAATAGTAGCCATGGAAGAAATTTTGGTACCTGAAGGATGGCCTTCTTCTTGGCATTTGTTGCTCCATATTCTGATCTCTATGTTTTTTATCAAGGATCATCTTGTCTTTATTATCTTTTGGTGACAAAGTAATCTCATGGTTTGATTGTCTATTGACTTGGAACTTGATCATCTTTAATAGCTCTTTGCTTTCTGTTTGTTTGCTGCTTGAACCATTTACATAACCAAAACCAATCTTCAACAAAGGAGATCTTTGTTTACTTAGAATGTCATTAAGTTTTGTTGTGGCTTTAATGCTTGGAATATTTTGAAGATACAATGTTTTAAACTTCTCCATCTCTTTTCTGGTTTTTACTACCTCTTCTTCCAAGGCTTCACATCTTGCCTTCTTTTCTAATAGATGATGTTTCAAAATGTCCTCTATTTTCTTTGCCTCTTTTAATTCCACTTTTAGCAGGGCAAAGTCTTCATCGGGTCCTTTATTGTCTTTCTCAAACTGTATCAACAATTGTTTTTTCTTTTTCTTCTTAGATTTGAGTCTAGCAATTTCTTCTAGAGAACTGATTAGTTATCCTTCCAAGTCAACCATAACTTCTTCATCGTAAAAATCACTTCCTATGCCTTTATTATCATAATCCTCTTTGACCATAAGCATAAATTCATTAATATTATCTTCATAGGAAGAGTCACTATCTATGTCTTCTGAAGAGTCATCATTGTTTACACATAGACTTTTATTTTTACCAAATCTCTTGGGTTTGTATTTATTTACACCTTCATAATTCTAATCATGTTTCTTGTGTGGACACTTAGATGCAAAGTGACCTATATTTCCACAGTTAAAACATTTGAAGGTCAATTTTCCTTGGTACTTCCCTGATCCTTTCTTTAGTCTTCTCACAAATTTTTCTTCAATTTCATTAGACTCAGAATCCTCATTCTTATTTGCTATAAATGATGCTTCTCTAGAGGTGAGTTTATCTTTACCTATCCTCATTTCATAGGAAGTCAGAGTTCCTAGGAGTTGGTCAATAGAAAGAGATTTTATATCATTAAGTTCTTCTATAGCAGAGACCTTTGGGTTGAACCTATCTGGCAGAGATCTCAAAATTTTCTGAACTAAAGTGACATCCTCAATTTTTTCACCAAGTCCTATCATTGCATTTACTTGTTCTTCAAGTCTTAGAAAGTACTTCCCAATAGTTGCATCCTCTTTCATATTTAGATGTTCAAACTGTACTCTGTAGGTTTGAATCTTGGCATCATTTACCTTCTCATTACCTTCATAACTACTGATGCGTTTGTCCCACATTTCTTTGGAAAATTCTAAGTGCATAACTTTTACAAATTCTATTTCTACAAGCCCACTCAGAATAGAATTCATATCCTTAGCGTTGAAGCTGAATTATATCTTGTCATCCTTAGAAGCTAGTACAACTGGTTTTACATAACCAGTCTCTACAACATCCCAGACATCTGCACCTAAAGACATTATGTAGGTTCTCATCCTAACTTTCCAGAAGGTAAAGTTTGTTCCATTGAACAGGGGGGCCTTGTTGGTTGAAGTTCCTTCATGACTAGTCATGTTTAATCTCTAGGATCTACCCTTAGATAAAATTAACTGCCTCTGATACCAATTGTTGGACAACTGAGAGGGGGGTTGAATCATGTTTTAATGTGCTTAAAGAATTATGCCTATTTTAAACTCTTTACAGAACACTCAATGATAATCACAATAATGCAGGGAGGTAAGAAATAGAATATTCAACATCAATCACACACATGAAATATGCAGAGACTGATATTTCTTGAGGAAACCCATAAAGGGAAAAAACTCTTCTTCTTGATATGAAAAGTAATCTTTATTTTCAATACATTATCATTCTTATGAGCTCCAACTCCTCCTAAGGCTACAACCTCTGATTTACAAGAAACAACCTGCTGAGAGAACCAACTCTCTGGTTTTTCTAGCACCAACTCCCTAAGTGTTCCAACACCAAATTCCAGTCACACAGGCACCAACATGTATAACAAAGAAAAATATTTCTCCCTTGCACCACCCTACCACCCTGGTTTTTCTGGCTGCAACCGAATGCAAGCTACAACTCCCTGTGTTTAAGCACCTGCTTGAACCTCTGAGGATATCAATCATCCCTAGCACCTCCCTACCACCCTGAAATATAAATATTTTCTTTTCTTGAATTTATCAAAGTGATACAGCATTTATCCATGGCTTACCAGTCTCATCATTGTTCTGCTACACTGCTCTGCTCTGCCTGCATCAGTTACTCTCTGCTCGCATCACTTGTGATTTTTGTTATTCTTCATTTTATACTTTGTGCATCATATCTCTTCTATGTGATATGCCTTTGCATTCTCTTCACTGCATCACTATTCTTCCCTACAGGTTGTTCACTGTGTCTCTTCCTCACAATTGCATAGCTAACCGACAAAGTCACCTCACTTCTTTGTTTTTCATATCTTTCTCATGTTGAGTCCTCTGTCTGATCATCATGGAAACTCATTGTCCTATATGGAGGTTTAAACCATATGTTCATCATCAGTGGGCATTATGCTGAGATTCCTTAGCTTCTCTGGCATTCGAAACACTTCGTCTTCTCTGTCAGTTACAACTTGTTAATTATGGCTTCTTTAGCTTCTAAGCCCCTCCCTTCACGTGATCACTGGAAGTGACCAAACGCCTGGGATTAATGATCGCTTGAACCCTTATCAATTCAAAGACCATGATTCATTCTCTTGAAATGGACAAATGTCACAAATTCAACACTTTTCCCTTCAAAACTTTTGGAATTTAAACCTTTCGAAACTTATGAATCATAATTTTTGAACAGATCAGACAACTCACATTACATCTCAGAACCAGATCAATGGTCATCATTAATACTTACATTCATCGTTCATTTCTTAATCCTATGGCCAGGACTTAATATATAAATGAGATGTATAGCCACCTTTTACTCCGCGACTTTGTCTATTATGCTTACGCTATCCTTCCATTGTATTTTGATCAATGGTTGATAGTACACCCAACATCATATCAATGATCAAGATCTCCTTTGGGTCTTCAAACTTCAAAGATTTCGAGTTTCAAACCTTTCTTTCCTCCGTACGTCAATCTTCCAGAGCTGAGAAACCTCTGATGTGTGTCCTTCTCATATTAATGGTTGAGATCTCCTTGGGTCTCGGGATTTCAAAGATTTCAAATCTCAACCCGTTCTTTCCTCCGAAGTTATCACCTGCTGAGTCAGAAATCAAATGGTGGAGACCACTTACTATCGTTTAACATTTTCACTTACACTATCCTTCCACTATAGGAGATCGATGGATGAGACTGCTCCTGAAGTGATCTTTAGATCAGACGTCTCATTTCCACTTCCAACTTTTGGCATTTGAGAATTCGAGTCTTTGGGCGAGTACTGGTGGTAAAACTCTCAAAGAAAAACTCTCGAAGTGATGTAACTCTTGCGTCACTCGATGACATGTCATGAGCCGAGCACTACCACGTATCACTCAGATTCGTGATTTGCACGTACCTGAAATGATGATTTAAACTTGACACTTTTCGTTCTTTGATTGTGTCACATGTCCTTGTTGACGTAGACTGCTAACATAGACTTTTGATGTGGTCTGCCTCTATGCCCTTATGCTGATGTGGTCTGCTAGCCAACGGTCCTAATCCAATGGTCCTCGTTTGTCTTCCAAATCCGATGGTCCTTATTCATTTCAGATTTCTAGGCTTTGGGTATTTCATATTTCAAAAATTCCAGAGTGTAACCTCCTCACAAGTTTAAACCCAACCTAAATGTTGTTCATTGATCAGGATCTTAGATCGACGACTTGAGTTGTCAGTGTTACGGATCTGCTAGCTTATCATGTCCTTCCACACGAAAGTGATCTGACGGGTGATGGAAATTCACATAATTGAATTCTCAAACGTTTTTCTTGCTTATCCTATCCTTCCACTCAAAAATAATCCAACGGTTGTGAAGTTTCTTAAAAACAAATCCACGATCAAGAATGATTGCGAAACCACAATTTGCGAGTGTTTTAACTGATCACCCAACTCCACAATGGGAAGATATGTGTTATTGGTGAGTTAACCACAGTCGTTGATCTTCGAAGCTATAATATCGGATTCTCCTGACTAATTGCAGGATGGGAATAAACATTATGTTTAATTCTCCTTTCAATCTCCATAATTCATCCCTGCCATAGATTTTTCGATTGCGCATCCGATGGTCACGATTTAATATGACTTAAATGCATTGTTTGTTGGATCAACTATAGTCGTAGATATTCAAAGCTATGAGATCTGACGATGTAGATGGACTGCGAGATTGTAACTGGTGAGTAGCTTAATTCAGCTTTCGCTCCCCGCAATGCATCCCTGTTGTTGATCTGGCTTTTAGATCCGACGGTCTCGATTTGATATGAGTTTTATTATGCCATCTCTTCTGAGCTTTTGATATTCATTCGTTAACTCTCCTGAGATTTAATCTCCATTCACTTCCTTCTGCTACATCTTTTGTTCTTTCCATCAATGACAAGCACACTCCTTCCTGCCAAATTTGCTAACACTACCCTCCTTTCGCTACCATGCATCCCACCTCCATGCATATTGTTCACCACTATGGGACACCCTACCAATATCTATCTCACCCTTCTTGATTTATGGAACCTCATTCCAAACCACATAACTGCACCATTATTACCTACACTGGTCATTACACCAAATTCCATAGAACCGTCTTCTTCCAAAGACAAAGGATTGAATACCAAGCACGCTTGCACTATGTGATAACAAAATGGCCATTATACTCACCACTACCCAAACCTCTCTCAACTTTGGTACACCCTAGAAGCATTACACCAAACCACATTTCCCATGTCCTCCCAACCCATCTCCTATGTATCAACAATTATTGACATTCACTATGTTTCTACATCAGTAAATGAGATCATGTGATGCCCTTGCGCGTTATTGTACCATATGGATCATTACACATATCGGTGTCCACTCATCGTTGAAGGAAAAGCACACTAGTGGGATTTCATCCCACGTATTACATGAATAATACAAACCCTGATGGATCGGGTTGTGAATGATCCCCATCCAAGAAGTCATGGAATACCCCTTCCATGGCCCAACCTCCATCCTTTAAACCATTTTTCCATAAATATTCCACCATGATGTGCATAATTCCCACCAAACCCCCCAAACTCTCATGTAACCCCAGTTTACAACATTCCCCCTTCTTTATATCATTGTACATCCAATTCATATATGAATATTTGGTTCATGATGTCTACTGACAATTCTCATAACCCCCCCATAGGTCCATCCACCTCGAAGTTGAATGAGTACATCCCATCCTCTGCCAAACCTCCATCCATATATTCCTCACCTATTACCCTAACAAATCTCAACACCCCAATATCACTTGTTATAGACCCCTTGTACTCCCTCACCTTTCAGTTCAATGAAGACATCTTGGAGGTTCTATGTGCGCTAGATTACCAATGGTATTCCTTTCACCATCGATCCTTTTTTCTGTCTCCCAACACCTTTCAACCACCCTCAAATGCCCCTGTCTGTACCATTGAATCTAAGGATTTAATCCCCCTAGGACATATGGATTTGTTCAAAAATCCAATACCCGCACCTGATGCATTTGAAGAAGGAAATATGGAAAATATCTCACCAAAAATCAAGATAGACATCTCATTCTAACTCAATTTCTCGGAATAAATCACTCTAGGGGCCAGATGCTCTCCATTGGAAATCATAGCATACAAGGCCCTCTTCCAAGAATAACGAGATGTGTTTTCCCGGTCTTACACATAAATTCCCTGGTTAGACGCAACCATTGTCGAACACCGTATTGAAACATGGATCGATGTTGGCCCTCTACGCTAGAAGAAATGCCCCATTCATCCTTCCAAATCCATGGATATTAAAGATGAAATTGATAAAATATAGACTGTTGCCTTCATCTACCTGATATCCTACACATCATGGGTTTCAAACCCAGTTTCGATCAACAAAAAATAGGGCACTATTTGGGTTTGTACTGAATTTCACGACCTCAACCAAGCTTGTCCCAAATACAAATTTCCTATCCCGTTCATCAACTAGGTTATCAATTATTGTGTCGGTCATGAATTCCTTTCACTCATGGACGATTTTTCAAACTATAGCTAGATTCAAATCTTCCATGCAGATCAGTACAAAAATTCCTTCACCACCCCTTGGGGCACATTGTCATATCGAGTGATGCCCTTCGGACTTAAAAATGTGGGCTCCTCTTTTTAGCACACCATGACATATTCCTTTCATTATTTGCCTCACATTATTCTAGCTTACCTGGATGACCTCACCACTCGTTCCAAGAAACGATCACAACAAATTAAAGACCTACAAATCATCTTTGAATGATCTCGAAGACACAATATTCGGCTTAACCCCTTGAAATGTGTCTAATGCATCACTGTGGGCTACCTAGTAGGATTCATTGTCTCCAAAAAAGGAATTACTATTGACCCCCTCAAGGTATGGACCATCAATGAAATTCCTCCTCCCAAGAACTTACGCCAATTACAAATCCTCCAAGGAAAATCCAATTTCCTACGACATTTTATTCCCTACTATGCCATTTGTGCTCATGGATTCTTACGCTTACTTCAATGAGATATCCCATTTCAATGCGACCAACATTGATTTGTATTTTATGAGAAGAAATAAATGACTATAGATTATTAACAGGTGCTTAACAAAGAATAACAGAGATACAGTAAAACTAGTTTTCTATTCAATAAGGAAATAAGATGAATCTGTAAAATGTAGCGGAAACAAGCTTGTTGGAATGGTGGCAGCTTATCTCTGAGAAGATATGTGATGTTTGTTCTCATTCACAATAAGATCATTAAAATGAGGCTCTAAAGGCCTTTTTACAGTAAACAGGAATGCCAAAAACCCTAGATTTCCAAAAACCTAACCCTAGGAGAGGAAGCACCAAAAGTCATGTGGGCCCCGTTTGGGTGAGTTAGTACATCAACTTCCCGGGGTCGTAAATTTTGCATACCATATTTATTTTGAGGTGTATGATAGCTCATTGGAAAGGTATAGTCGAGGAGATTAATTTTGGGGGATCAATCATTATTTCTACTATCCTTTATATTCTCAATCCCAAAAAAACCTTCATTTAGGCCCTCAAAATGGCCCCAGAAATTAAAACTGCTAAAATAGTAAATTGCCAAAATTGGAAGAAACCTATTTTGAGCCAGTTGGAGAAGGTGGGTGGCCACTGATATCCAAATGGATCAATCCTACCTCCTTAGGAAGCAATGGTATCAATTACATTGAGTTCCCCCATCATATGAGGAAATTTCTGCTGAATTTGGCCTCGGGTGAGCCACTTGCCTTGGTGCAGGAGTTGCCCTGCTTTGATGACTCGATAAAGATGGATCATTTTCTGTTGAGTGCCCTTGATTTGTGTGTCCACAATATCATCGTTGGATGCATTTTGTATATAGTCGGGGTTGATCTCTGATGGTTTCAGCTGCTCTGCTACATCTGAGGTGTCCAATAATGGTGGGAAATAAGGGAGAAGGAGATCCATGTCGAACACTAGGTGCAGGCCAAGGAAAAGAGTAATTTTGAGCTCAAAAGAATTATCCCCCATATCCTTAGTGATGGTGTAGGGCCCATAACGGAGTGGGAGAAGCTTCCGATGGGGTCCTCTAAGGCGTTCTTTTTGCAAGTGCAACCAAACTTTGTCACCCACCTGAAACTTATGTGGCACCTGATGTTGATCATGGAACTACTTGTACTTGTCATTGGACTTATGTAGGATATCCTGAACATGTTGGTAGATGTGATGGATATGCTCAATGAACCGGGTGGATTTTTCGACTTCAGTTGGATCAGGAGATGAGTCGGTCGAGGTGACCACAAGGGGAAGTTCACATCTATGGGACCCAATGGTTGGAATCCCAACCCCACCTGAAAGGGGTTGTGGATGGTTGATCTGTGAAAGGATTGGTTGTATCTATGTTAGACATAGGAAGGCTCTCATCCCATGTGTGAGGGTGATTTGAATTATACATGTGGAGGATATGCAAAATCATTCAATTTCGGCCTCAGTTTGGCCATCTGTCTGAGGGTGGAAGGTCATGGATTTGGTGAGCTTGGTGTCTAGCGGTGACCAGAGGCTTGACCAGAATGTGCTAAGAAATCGACTGTCTCGATCTGAGACAATGGTTTGTGGGATTCCAAAATGTACCCAGACTTATTCAAAGAAGAGCTTGGTAGTGGCCTCTGTTGTCATGTTCTTCTTGCAGGCAACCAGAATTTCCATCTTAGAAAAACGATCAACAACCACAAAAACACAGTCATTTACCTGCTTGGTGGAAGGGAGGCTCGAAATGTAGTCCATTGATATGGATTCCCATGGCCTTTCAGAAGTAGGAAGAGGGGTGTACATTTCCTATTTCTTAGTGGTCGGTTTGGTAATAGCGCATGTAGTGCATGACCTGATATACTTGTTGACCTCCTGTCTAAGTTTCAGCCATTAGAAATGTTTCTATAGCATCACCACTATCTTTTCGATGCCGAAGTGTCCTACCACGTGACTATAGTGGGATTCCCAGATCAGCTTCGCTCGCTCGCTTGATGGAACATAGATATGTCCCAGATGACACAACAACCCATCCCGAAGATGGAAATTATCGAAAAATGCATTTTCACCCAACATTTGGTAGGTGGTGGCAAAGTCTAGGTCTGTCTCATAGAGTTGGGGACATCTAGAGGTCTCATGGTTGTAGGTTTCTAGCACCGTGGTGAGTGATGCGAATGACGGTCTGCTGAGGAAATCAATGATGCGATTGGTGATTCTTCTTTTATACTTGATGTTGAGGTGGAATTGCTGCAAGTACGTGGACCAATTTTGATGCGATCATTTTGCAATTTTCCTTGTGTCTTCATGAACTGCAGGGGCTTATGATCAATGTGGATGACTGTCTCCTTCCCAAGAATGTAATGTCTCCACTGGCAGCAGACTTTCACAATGGAGTACATTTCTTTGTTGTAAGTAGGGTACTTACATAAAAATTCTGATAGTTTCTCTCTATGATAGGCCACATGGTGGTCATGCTGAGTGAGAGAGATTCCCACTGCATAGTCTGAAGCATCTGTCTCTATCTCAAAGGGATTTTGTAGGTTAGGTAGTGAAATTACTAGGGCTGAGCATAAGCGCTTCTTCAAATCATCGAACACTTGCTGTTGGGACCGACCCCATGCAAATTTTGCCTTACCACCACCCCTGGTTATTTGGCTAAGGGCCCGTGCAATATGGGATAATCCCAACACAAACCTACGGTAGAAATTGGCAAGGCCCAAGAAGATCTGAAGCTCAGTGAGTGTGGTTGGGGCTGGCTAGTCACGGATGAATTGGATCTTGGTTGGATCCACATGTACACCATGATGATCAATTATGTATCCCAGGTAATGGACCTTGTCCATGCTAAAGGATTATGTTTCCAAATTGGCATATAGCTTGCGCTGTCGCAGGGTGTGCAGAACCTGTTGAATATGCTGCAAGTGTTTAGCCCAAGTCTTTCTATAAATAATAATGTCATCCAAATACACCACTACAAAAGTATTGGTGAATGGTCACAAGATATCATCCATCATCCTCATGAAAGTGGTTGGATCATTTTTCAAACCAAAGGGCATGACCAACCATTCAAAAAGGCCTTCCTTTGATTTGAAGGCAGTTTTACATACATCTATCTATTCTATCGGGACCTGGTGGTAGCCAGAATTCAGATCAATCTTACTGAAGTATTTGGTCCCTGTGAGTTGATCAAGGAGGTATTTGATTCATGAAATCAGGTACCAATTTCTGACTATGATTTTATTCAAAGCATGATAATCAATGCAGAGTCGCCAGGTTCCATATTTATTCTGTACCAACACGATTGGGATCTCGTAAGGTGATGAGATGGGATAGATGAGCCCCTTGTGGAGAAGTTCTTGGATATGTCGCTTGATCTCCTCATTCTCTAACAGAGAGAGACAATAGACTATCCCATTGGGCAGTGGTGTGTTGGGGATAAGATCGATGGGGTGCTTGACTTGGCAGTGCAGAGGTAGCCTGGTAGGTGAGGAGAAGATATCTGATTATTCTTCCACAACCTTATCTACTTACTTCTGTTGTGTGGATAGGTCAGTTGCAGAGATCCTAGATGTGGTTTTGATATTTCACTTATTCTGAGAGCAAATCACGAATAATACAAACATCCTCGTCTGAGAGATGACCTTCCTTTATTTCTTAGTAGAGATCAAGGAAATAGCACTAGGTGGGACTTCCTTGGGTATCCTGTACAATTTCTTGTTTAAAGTAATAATAACACTATGAGGCCTAGACTCATATACAACATGATGTTTCCATAAATAAGGTTGTCCCAAAAGAACATCAAAAACTTTGAGAGGAGCAACATCACACAATACCTCGTCTTTTAGGGGCTTGATGTTGTATGACATTTGACACTGTTGGTTGACACGGAGATCGCTTCCTTGGCAGAGCCATCCAATGGTGTAGGGTTGTGGGTGAGGTGTTTTCGACAGGGCTAGTCACTTTATGACCTCTGCTGAGATGAGGTTATTTTGGCTACCACTATCCACGATGAAGTGCATCGGGGTGCCTTTTACCCACATCTGTGAATGGAAGAGGCATTCTCCTTCTTTTGTCTTTTCTGGTTCACCAGGATGGAGCTTGGTGGTAGCAGTGGTGGCACTAGGTTCTGTGTCAACGATCTCTCTTCCCCTTTATGGTTCTGGCTTAGATTCTGAACCTGCATTTGATTCATAGGGTTTCACTTCAGCCACCAGTGACTGCTTTGAGCAATAGTCAGCAATGTTATGCCAAGGGGTCTTATGGAAGTCGCACCACTTCCCATTATCTTTCTTTGTCTTTCCAATTTCATTCTTTTCTTGCAGCTTGGACTGGTTTTCCTGATACTGTCCATATTTTCTCTAACCTTTTTTCTATGGGTTGGGGCCACCCTTTCCTATCTTTTGTTGTCAGGGGTTCCCAGGTCCAAATTGTCGCATCTTTTGTTTGAGCTTCTACTCGATTTTGATGACATATCGGTAGTTCATGCCCAAGGATGAGATGTCTAAAAGTTCCATTTTGGTATGGATGTATCTATGCAGAGCACCACGATACTTGAGAACTATATGTCACTCTAAATATTTGATAACCAACTTGGTGCACAAGGTATGAAATATATTTGTGAAACCTGGCACTGCTTGGTCTCTTTCTTGCCGCAATGTGCTCCATTTGGTATACAAGTCATCATAAATTCCAACAGGGTAGTATTGTTCCTTAATAGAATCCCTAAAGGATTCTCAGGTGGTTCTGACTGTAAATAATGAGGGTTCCTTTGTTTCCTTTTTCTCACAGAAAGTTTCCCACCAATCTTTGACATGGGGAATGGCTTTGAGGAGAGTAAAAGTAATCTTTTCTCTATTCGAAAATTTATGGATAGAAAAATACCTTTCTAGTAGATTCAACCACTTGTCTACAACATCTTCATCTATATGACCTTCAAATATAGGAATATCAAAAAAAAATTCCACCTTGAAGGGGGTGGCATCTCCGCTCGAAGATGTGTCACTTGTTGGTAGATGCCGAAGGATTTGCGCGAAAATATCCATCATCTCATTCTTTTGTTGTGTGAGGGATTCCTAAATCAACAGTTTGAAAGGATATCCTGTCCTGTCATATTTATTTTCTCCTACCATGAAAGGTCACTTGGGCATGCGAGATATTTTTTCCTCAAGAGAAACAAGCTCAAGACCCAACTCTTTGTACTTTGACCTCGTTGGGGACATGCATTAAGATGACAAGGAGAAGACTGCTCTAATACCATTGATCTAGATTTTATGAGTAGAATGAAATGAATACATATTATTAACATGTTCTTAACACAAAATAACAGAGATACAGTAAAACTGGTTTTCTATTCAATAAGGAAATAAGATGAAACTGTAAAATGCAGTGGAAACAAGCTTGCTCGAATGGTGGCAGCTTATCTCTGAAAAGAGATGGGACGGTTGTGCTCATTAGAAAGAAGATCATTACAATGAGGCTCTGAAGGCCTTTTTACAATAAACAGGAATGCCAAAAACCCTAGACATCCAAAAATCTAACCCTAGGAGATGAAGCGCCAAAAGTCACATGGGCCCCGTTTGGGTAAGTTAGTATATCAACTTCCCAGGGTCGTAACTTTTGCATACAATATTTGTTTTAGGTGTATGATAGCCCATTGGAAAGGTATCATTGAGGATATTCATTTTGGGGGTTCAATCATTCCTTTGATTATCATTGAGAGGATTGATCCAAAAAAACCTTCATTTAGGCCCTCAAAATGGCCCCGGAAGTTAAAACTGCTAAAAATAGTAAATTGACAAAATTGGCAGAAAAATGTTTTGATATAGTTGGAGAAGGTGGGTGGCCAATAATATACACCTGGCTCAAACATGCCAAAGACACATTTGACGCACTCAAATAAGTACTTATCAAAGCACCCTTAATTAGTCCCCTTGACAATGATAAGGACTATATACTTTACTTGTCCACATCAGAGGTCTCTGTCGTTGGTGTTATTGTTCAGGAAAATGATGATAAATTTGAGAACGTTATCTACTATATCAGAAAAAACCTCTCAAGACTCCCCTCAAATAAAACCATGAAGAGAAACTAGCCCTCGCAGTCGTCCAAAAGTTGTGACATTATATCTTTCTTCGCACCACAAAAGTCGTTGCAAATTCCAACCCAATGCACTACCTCTTGAGTCACCACAAAATCAATGGAAAATACACTCACAGGATCATCATTCTCTAAGAATAATATATGGAGTTCACCACCAAAAAAATAAAAAAATCCCTCGTCTCATCTAAGCTCTTTTTCTAGTTTCCATCTAATTCCTATGACCCCCCTGTCAATGAGGATTTCCCAGATGAGCATTTGTTCTTCATATCATCTGATGACCCATGGTACGAAGATATTGTGGTCTATATCCGGACTCAAAAATTCATCCCTCACCTCTCTCGATATGATCATCGTCACATTCATCACCAAGCCTCTAGATACCTCCTCATAGGATATGTCATCTACCGTAGAGGAGTGGACACCATACTACGTCGATGCCTCACCTTAGAGGAGGCAAAAAAAGTTCTCAATTATTGTCACAATGGGGCATGCGACAACCACCTCTCTGGCATGTACACTACCTATAAGATCATACAAGATAGTTATTTATATCTCACTCTATTCCATAACTTCATTCATGTATTCAAGTGTTGTGACAAGTTTCAATTATATTCCCACAAATCTCAAGCACCCCCTGCTCTTCTTCATCTTGTGATAACCGCTATCCCATTCTATAAATGGGGCCTTGATTTCATGACCTCCAACCCCACATATAATAATGGGCACAAGTATATTGTAGTCATTGTCAACTACTTTAACAAATGGGTAGAGGCCATGCCCACCTTTAACAATACATCATACAAGACTACTCTTTTTTCTTCAATCTTGTCATTTCCCACTTTGGAGTTCCCCTCAAACTAGTGTTTGACCACAAAAAACATTTTGAGAATGAAGTTTTCACTGAATTCTCAAACAAACTGGTCTTTACTCATGATTTCACACCCCCTTACTACCCACAATCCAATGGGAAAGTCGAAGCACTCAATAAAGTCCTCAACACCATACTGCAATGAACAATAGATAAACATAAGACCAATTAGCATCACAAGATTTTCTCAACCTTATGGGCATATCACACAGTAGTAAAACATTCCACCATTTTCATGCCTTTCCATCTCGTCCATGGGGTTGTATTTATCCTCCCCATCGAATGAAAAATACCCACTCTGTGCACTGCAATCAAGCTCCTCCCAGATATAACTCCCATCAAGCAATGATTTCTCATTCTCAAATATCTCAATGAGGACTGATGATCCTTTCTCCAAAACAATGAAGCACCCAAGACATTGTCCAAAGTTATCTTTGATTGTCAAGTTATCCTTTTCTCCTTCACTGAAGGTGACCTTGTGTTGGTCTATGACATCTCACATGACATGTTAGGCCATGGAAAATTTGAGTCTCTTTGGTGGGTTCCCTATATTGTTCGTCATTTCCTCACCAAAGGCACCTACATTTTGGCCCACCCTGAAGGATATACACTCAAGGATCTTGTCAATGGGTTATACCTGAATAAATTCTACCACTGAACATATCCCTAATACCTTATTCTTTTCATTTTTTCCTATTTTTTTTTATCCTTTGTTCGAACAACCCTCCCACCATCTAGACCCTTGAGATATGTTGGGTCCCTAGAGACCCAACGATTTGCACCGCCATGGAGAAAAATACCTGCATCTGTAAAGAATCAATGGTGGCTATACTGACATAACCATCGCTCATCACAAATTTCCTTGAACAATATCAATCTGCTAGTTCCCCCACCATCATTCCCGCCAAAATCCTCGGTCGTGCTGACAAATCTACCCCCCGAAAAGGTAGTCCTGTGATGAAGTATATATCAATATCCACAGTGATGCAGAGTGTTGGTTTTTTATATCATACTCTCCTACTTAGGATTCTTTATTGGTTATTTTGATCCTACTTTACTATCATATATTGACCCCGGTTCAGATGAAGCTCCCAACAAATACCTCTAAGACTATCATCCCCTATGGTAGACCAAAAGGCAACACAACACCCAGAGTGTATTGTGCAGTCTCACCCAAGATATCTCTATGGGTGGTTGCAATACTCAGGTGTTTGAAACCCAAGAATGAGTGGAGATATGCATTTGTATCTTTTAATGTTTATTTATTTAATCCAACATCTGATTATAACAATCATTATATCCATGCATGAAAAATACCAGATCTAACTAGTTAATCTTTCATCTAACATTTATCATTTATCAGTAATAAAGATACATTCATTCACATAACATAGGTGTTACCATGCTTCACCCCCTCCTGGGCTACACCCACAAAGATCTGGCTCTCAAGATCTTTATTATGGTTCAGTAATATATCACGCCACACGTGTTGCAATCTTAGATCTTACCCTCTTCAACAGGATCCTCGATCCCTATGAGGATGACTAGATCACAATAGGCTCCTCAGCCAGTTATCTAACCCTCTGGATCGAGTCACTCACAGCTTCCCTAGCTCACCATCTTACTGAGTAGTACAGTTCTTACAACTCTCTACCATCCATTCTCTCTTTCTTATTCTTTGTTCTTCCTTGGTCGACCCTTGTCCTCTCTATCTTTCATAGTTGACTAGTCCTTTGCTCCTCTAAGTACTATATATTTATATTCTTGGCTCATCAGCCATTACAATGCATTACAAAAACACTAACCCTAGTGTCATTAGGTATTCCTTGCATGCATGGCTCGCTTGCTTCCCTTACACATGCTACTTTTCCTTCCAACTGTCCTTTTCTCCTTTCATGCTTCTCTTCCCAAAAATATCCTTTTCCCTTGACTAGGTTTACATCCAACATGAAGGATACACCCCCTCACCTCGAAATCCTACTACTCGGGCCACCACATCCATATAATTAAATCCAACAACACCTCATGCAAGCGGATCAGAGTGCAATAAAAAAATCCATCAACCCAACACATGCTAAGTGATGCCATATCCGAGTGTCATCCCCCACAAGTCTTTGTAGAGACTCTTAGTCTCTCTCTCACCACAGAACTAGAATCCTTGCTCTCTTATCTATCACATGCACCCAATCTAGAATAATTTTCATTAGTTTTATTCCTCAAGCACCATGAATACAAGAAAAAAACCTCATCTTCCCCCATGCGACTATTCCCCTAATAGTATCACACTTCAACGTGACCGTTATGTCAACATTCATGCACATTAGTGTGACTGTACCACTAACATTAGTGCACATTCATGCACATGCTCATCCAACAGGAACACACAACCATCGTGCATGTTCACCTAACTAGAACACACATATGTGTGGTTGTTTTCACAATAGTCACACTCATCGACATGGTTGTCCCTTCAACAACCATGCTCATGTGCGTAGTTATCCCCACAACAGTCGTGCACCCCCACAACATTTGATCTCACAACTAAAACTCTCATATCCATTCACATCCGTGAAAGATATATTTCCATAGTTGCACATTTCTCACATATGTTCCAATAACTCCCATGATCATGTGCGTGTGAATAGGTTTTTTCCCCATGTGCCCCCTACTTAAGACTAAAATTAGTCGTACGACCATTTGTATTTCCCCCAAAAGGCATCTAACCTATATAGGAGGTTGTGATGACTAACTTGGCTATGTTGCCACCTGAATCCGAGTCCATCTACTGTCATACCACACACACACAACATATAGCAACACTGGGAAACGTCCATAGTGACAAGTACAAATGAGGTGGCAATGTGAGCCCCACAACCATATATACACCCTTTTTCCAAACTTCCCCAGCTCCATTCTAGAGCACAAAACCTCAATTTTCTGTATCATTCGTGCCAACATGATCTTGAACAAGTCACCTTCACAATGATACTCTCAGTTTCTCATTCCATTCCCATGCCCTGGGGGCCCCTTTTCGCACCTCGAGCACAGGAACGCATCCTTCTTACATTTTTTTTCTCTCAAATAACTTTCATATGTGCGTCATTTTCATATATGTTTAACTATGGGTATTTGATTTTGTATGTGGAGGCACTCATTCATAACCTCCTCCACAGTTTTAGCCTCGAGCACCCTACAAACCCTTCAGGTATACATTCTGAACCAGAATGCACGTACACCCTCTATAAACTACATATCCCAGTTATACCCCTTGAAATTTATCCATAGAATGTTCACACCCAGCTTTGCGATACTATCACCTCCATTGCATTCAATTACTCTCAACTGGTAGCATTCTCACCTCCATAAGTTGTCCCATATATTTACCCCTTGGCATATTTACACTCGTGTTGTTCTATCCATTAGGATCGAGAGTCCCGGTAGTGTTACACACCAGAGTAATAACATCATACTTCTTCCTCATCATCATTATAACCACCACATTATGGGCTCCCACATGATGTTCTTAGTTACATTAAATGCTCCTCCTCATTATCATTAACCTTTCATATCATCCAACATCAGTTTCTCATTTTCAATTTCATCCTACATCCATCTACTCGGTATATAAACCCACCCATGGGGCCCCCACCTTTCATCAATTACATTCCCCTACTTGCACCCCATGAGGCCAGGCCATTCTTCACTAGGGTACCCATTTCTGTACGTGTAATTTCAACCCAATTATTCTTTATTTATTTGGTAATTATATAAGCACATTTCAAGTTTCAGTAGGTAGAATATATTTTTTCCATCGCAACTGGTGGTGTTGTTTTCCTTGGCACACAACAACCCATGTCACCCTTGGTTGGGGAATTTCATTTTCATCACCATCTCTGCAAAGCTATCCCTACCATAGACAAATACCAACTATTAATGACACCCTTGTCCTCAAAATCTGTATTTTGACGCATCATCCACTCCTTTGCAGTTTTACACATTCAACACATTTTACCTAAATATATGGTCATCCCCCTGACACCAGATCATGTTTTGTGGTTGTTGACATCCTCTTTCTTCCCCCAACCAAGTGTTTTTCTTGTGTCCCCTCGAGTTTGAGCTTCATCCATGTCACCAATATAGTTCTTGATACCATTTTTATCAACCAGATGTCAAGAATCCTTTTTATTATTGTAGTCACATCACCTTATGTGTCGACATCAACAATTTTCTAGGAAGGTGGCAGTATCTTGTGATGCAACCCCCCTACCCTCCTGGGGTTATGCAACTTCTCTATCACTAGATATTCTATTTCATGAGTCATATTGACTCTTCGGGCTCCCTTTTGAACCCAAATCAATATTAGACATGCCCCTTTTCCTCTATGTGCAGGTCTTATTAGGCTCGCCGGGTTTCCATGGTTAGGATTTGACCGATATCAATTTTCTTGTTGATTGAAGGTTCACAAAAATATCGGGCCGCCAACATGCTCACTCTTTACGGACGAGCCTTGTCCCGATATCTGAAAGTGCTCGCCCGATCTCCCTTTGACCGTTCTCGTTGATCTCCTGTCCCGACGAGACCAATGACTCCAGCTCACATTGGGCTATGAACTAGCGTGTTCACTAATCCACCTCTGCTCCCCAAAATGATTTCCTACCATCGATTCCCTTCTTAGATCGACGAACCTAATCCTCTTCGGGTTTCCGACCTTCGGAAATCTCAACTCCTCGTTCTCTACAAGCTCCCTTTTCTAAGCACCTTCTTTGCATGTGTCCTCAAGATATTTTCTCACGTGACCACATGATTCCTCATTAAATCTCATGCACCTTCAATCCCTCGAAATGTTTCAGGACCGTTAATCTCCCGATCATGACGATACCTATGGATTGACGGTTTAGATCTGCCCTCTCCAAATCAAAAGATGAGATCTACTTCCTCTGAATCAATGGATGAGATCTCTTCATGATTCCTTACTTCGAGATTTTAAAATTTCAAATCCTCGCTTTCCTCCGTATGGAAATCTTTAGGAATGGAATATCCTTCAACACCTGTCCCTTCAATGGTGTGGCTAGGATATCCTCCACGAATCCAACCTTCAGGGATCTCAAATATTAAATCCTTGTCGCTACTAACTAGTTATCTTCCGGAGTGGAATATCTACTGACGCGTATCCTCCCAAATCTATAGTCGTGCTCCTGGTTCGGGACTTTGGCCTCCTCAACTAGATTAATGGCCCTCTAGCTCCCTTCTCGATTAATGGTTGAGATCTCTTCTCTAGGTATTCGAACCTTTCCTCCTTTGGTTTTCTCTAGAGTCCTATATCTGGCACCGCGTTTCCTCCTTTGCATCGACGACTCTCGTCATTCCAGGAGCTTTGGCCTTCGACGTTCTCAAATATCAACAACCACAAATATCTGAAGTGAAACTTTCTGGAGTGTTGGATATTCTGACACTTGTCCTCTCTTGATCCAACGATTGTTCAATGGCTGTCTAACAAAATCAATCTTTGTCCTCCACATGTCCCTTTGCAAATCAATGACCCACATTATTCCTTTGGGATGAATGGAACTGAATCATTTTGGCCTTTAGCGCTTCAGAACCGTCCGAAACTTCTTTCCATAAAAACACTAGAGTGTAATCCTTTGAATTCCATGATCTGGTGACACCTGTCCTCTTCTGGATCGATGACTATCATTCACTTCAGTTTTTCAGGCTTCAGTGATGTCAAACCTTCTCCTTCACATTCTCCCATAGTGATTTCACCCGAAATTCATGATATTTCACGACGCGCCATTTCTGGATATTCTCTTTGGGCATTTGCGATTCAACAGTTTCAGGGTTCAGATGTTTCAACCTTTTATAAGCTTGTTCCTTCTGGAGCATCTTCACCCAAACTAGATGGATTTCTACCACATGTCCTCTCAAATGATGGACAGTCCCAAATGATTTTGAGACTTTTGCAAGTTCGCTCTCCTATGTGTGCACAACATTAAGGCTCATGCACTTCCATCTGGATCCAATGATTGTTTGACCCTCTGTTCTTAGATCTAATGGATGAGATATGTTCTCTTATCCTTTTCACTTCCTTTTTTCACTAGACGTATATTTAATGGTCTAGGCTCCTCCTTAAAACCAATCAGACGACTATTGTCACTCCTCCTCTTGATCTTTTGATTTCTTCTGCGTTGGAATATTTTTTCATTCTTCAAATGTTTTGACCTTTGCTCCTCTTACTAATATGATTCCTGGATCTCTTCTTCACCTTTGAAAGTGGTATCACTTCTGAGATTTAGGACTTATAATAAGTCCCTCTCCTATGCACTTTTTGTGTTATCTCTTCTGAGATTTTCCCCTTCGAAGGTTTCGATCTCCCACACACACCTTGCATTTCTGGGATTTCATCAAACTCATATCCAAAGGATTTATTGAAAATAAATTCTTCTCGCCCTCTTGGCATTCTCCTTGCTTTATGCACACCTTGTAGAGCTCCTCTTGACAGAGTGTTCAATAACTCTATTTCCTTCTAAACTCAACACATAGTTCTTCCTATGCACTCCCTGCACTTCTATTGGTGAAGGTTCAACGGTATCCCTCCTGAGCTTTCCTAAGGTTAACTCACCTCTGTCAACACACTCCTTATGGACAATGTGCACTCCTTGCACTCAGAAAATATAAGACGAGAAACAATTGAAAATCATACAATACTTCACCAGTTCATACATTCAGAACACAAATGACATACAAAATCATAAAAATAAATACAAATACATAAACACACCATATGCAGGAAAAATAGATTTTTCTATTATCTATGTGTGTCTATACAAATGTTTACAAAAAATGGGGTGCAACAGAGTCCTAGTTCCTTCTCTCCTAACCTAACTCTATCCTGAGTTCTTCTTCTAATACCTCTCTACCCAAGATCTCTTTCTCAAGTCTCCTCTTTACAAAAGAGGGCTCTACGAGCTTATCCTCACCATTGCCTTAGTGTTATCACTATCTCAGTTACAACACCATACCTCTACGACTACATTCCATAAATGTTTATCCAGACCTAAATACGATATGGACCTTATACAAAAAACCATTTAAGGAAACCCTATCCACTACCTGTATAAAGGCATGGCCTTCCATTTATCATCCTTACAACACAAAAATTTGTATAGGATCAGATTTAAAATTTAAAAACAGGAGGGTCAGTGCCTCTCCCTTTCTCCATTGCATGTTTGCATGTTGGTGCATTGCTGAGGTGGAGTGATGCTTCTGCATCATATTGGATCTCATTCCACTATCAATGAGATTCCTCGGACAACATAGAAAGATTACTCATTTCTCTCTCATGTCGTTGATCCTGATAATATTCGAATCCAACAAATTTTCATGTTACGATGGATCTTACTATGTGACCGTTGCAGTTTTTAGTAGCAACTGAAGACCTCTAGATTTTATAGGCCATCAATTCCTCTGAGTCATTCACCACTTGACTCAGAGTTATTTCATTCCAAAGAATGGTCATTTGTCGTTATTGACGCCCCCGAGGGTGATACAAATATGCACCTCATCAACAATTTTCAGTTACACTCATATTGTTTTGGTTTCCTGACACGAGCATGGGGAATACCCTCCTCATTTGTACAAAGATAAAACTTTACATTTCATATTTTGGAGAATTTTTTACACTACTATGAATCCCCTCTTCCTCTGATGGGACATTCCTACCATCCCTCTTTAACAAAAACTACAACTCTCCTATTGTTACAACAATTTTAGTAGAAATAAACATTGATGTAATTTGACTATATGTATGCTCTTAAACTCACACATCAAGGGGAATATGTTATCACCAAAAAAGTTCTCATAAAAATATAGACAATGGATGAAAAACCCAACACAACATACTACCAATAATTTTGGAAGGATCACATTCAATTTGGAAATATACCCATAAAACTATACAAAATGGTTCTAAAGTTTTGCATGTATTCAACAAATGAAATGTGTGCACATCCATGCGAGATAACATGACATACAATGCGTAGAGTGCATGGAGTACACGATTAAAAATCGACAAACCCACGCAGATACATAAATGATGCATTGATGATTTTGGTCGGGCCTCAACCACTTCTAGGATGGATTGGATCTCCCCCATATGCAAAATCACCCCCAAATTCTACCTTGGGATCACTAAAAGGGATGGGAGGTACCTCCAAAGGCCTCCCATTCACACTTGTAACTAGTTGAAAAATATATTTCCATTCTCCTACAAATAGAGGATCATTGTATGTAAAAAATAAGAAGAATCCATAGCAATGTTATGTTGTTCAAATTCTCTTGTAGAAATTTGTCTTTCCCTTGAGCCATAAGTTTGATTAAGTGTATCATTGAGCTATATTTACATCTCTTGTGATGCTAAGCCTTGGGTATTTTCACCATTTTAGACTCACCTTTGGAGAGTGATAGCTCTAGCTTTTGAGGGATCAAATGATTGTCCCTTATGAGGAAAAGGGGATTCATTGTCCGGTATTTCTCCTCTTGGTGCACTCAATTCAAAGATTCAGTTATATTGGGTAACCATTCCATGTGTTCAATTTTATGCATCACTTTTTATGTTAGTTTATTTTGTTTCTCATTCTTAGTTGCTATTTTATTGCTTTGTATTTTTTTTTCTAACTTGCAGGTCCACTAACTTGTTAACCATCTTTTTTTTATGCCTTGTTAGCTTACTAGGGTAGTTGAGGAACCCTATTTTTATTACTCTTGTGAAAAAAGAACCCGAACACTAGACATATATATCCCCCATGGATGCATCTTAACAACATCTTCTTGCAGTCGTTTATTTTGACGCTCTTGTGAAAATGCAGGATTTGTAACAAGCTCAAGATCCTATATTTTTCTAGTCCTACTACCCAAGTCTTCGACTCAAATCTAATAAATGATGTCTCTAGATCGATGAATGTCTTTAGATATTTACTTAGTGCTAAGTATGGGAACTTCTTTTCATCTCACAGATCATGATCTATGAACTTTAGGCTTGGTATTACTCCTAGCATATCCCCTTCAACTATTACGCCATATGTAATTTCTGGTTATACGAGGTCATATTTTTCTTCCTTCTATAAGTTGATTGGATTTGTTAATGAATTCCTTAGTGGTATGTAATCATTCAGAAAATTGTCCTGACTTGTCTCTGACATGGATTTTCTTGGAGTCTCTTCATGTACAAGTACTACCGGTGGCTTCACACACTGTTTATTTATCTATGACACTAATGTTGTAGCTACTTTGGGTGGTGCCATATATATCTGCAACTTCTCTTTGCAACCTTACTTACTTGGGTCTCTTCTATTCGTTGCTCTCTATGAAAACTATGAATAAAAATAACATATGGATGTCAACCTTTGAACTTCTCTTATCACCTGTCTCCAGTTGTTTCTGGTATTTGTGCCAAAAAATATGTCCAATCCACTTACCTTCATATTCAATGCTTTCCATAACCTTTCATTAACTTAATATCCTCGGTGGATTACGTGTTATATTTTCCATTCTGTCCAAATATTCTTGTCCCTTCACTTTGGATATTTAATGCCTTCAAATATCATCTACGTGGATCTCCAACCTTTCCTTCTATATTCATTTTCTATTTTTCATTTCTACACAATTCTCCTTCCTCTTTGTTGTCTGCGTCATTTTCTTCCAACCTTCAAATTCATTTATTTCTTTTATCATTTTCCTATTTTTCTCTTTTTTTTATCTATAATATACTATGATACAAGGACTATATTACACTTTCTGTGCAAGTCGGAATAGTGTGTGGATGCCCGACTATCTCTATATAGTTTCATCCAACTACTGTTAACTAGTCTTTCTACAACTTCTCCATTCAACTTCTCCAACTAGAAAACACCTGCATTTGTCACAATCCTCATCACATATGGTATGAACCAATGCATTTGGAACTTCCCTAGGTGTTGTAAAACCTTTTTATCATGAAGTAACACTAAGTCTCATGTCTAAAACTTCTTATGTTTAATGTGCTTATCACGCCAATATTTCTCACACGCTTTCTACACTTGCCGATGGAAAACTACAAAAAATCGGTATTCCTCGAGTTCTACAGTTTTGATAGTATCTTTTCCATTGTACCAAAACCTATAAGCTCTGCCATCACAAAAATGTGCATATTTGGTAAAATAAACTCCACATGCATCACAACTTCTTGACCATACATCAATCTAAAAGGAGTCTGTCTTGACAACTTATTGTTTGTAGTATTATATGCCCATAACACTGTTGGAATTCTCAAGTCTCAATCATTTCTTATTACATTAAAAACTTTCATCAACTCATGTTATAGGATCTTATTGAAATATTCTACTATTCCATTTCCCTATGGGTGATACAGGGTGCTTTTTTTATGATGGATATGAAAATCCTTTATTAATGTTGTAATCATCCTATTCATAAAGTGAGTTCCCTGATCACTCATAAGTACTCTTGTACATACAAACCTTGTTACCACATTTTCAAACAAGAATCACATAGTTGTCTCTGCACTTTAGTCTCTAGCTGGTTCTGCCTCAACCCCTCTGGTTAAATACTCTGTCATAGTAATTATGTACCTAGCTCCTGACCTCTTAGTTGGTGGATTAATCGACCAAATAAATTCCAATACACATTTATCAAAATATTGTAATGTTACTTGTGGTACTAAGGGAATATCATCTCTCCTGGAAGGCTTCCCAAGTCTCTGTCACACATCACAACTCTGACATAATTTCTTGGCATCTTTATGCAAGGTAGGCCACCATAATCCTGTGCGCAAAATATTTTGAGTTGTTGTTTTTCTTGTGTAATGTCCTCCTACAAATCCTTCATGCTCCTCTAACAAGATGATGTTCCTTTGGTGCTATAATACACATCATTGAAAAATTCCATCTATTCCTAACTTGTATAAGTTTATTTCTATCAACTGATAGTTTGTTGTCTTCATCACTAATTGCTTCTTCTATGCAACTGTAAATTATAGAGGGGATACTAAGGGGGTTAGAGGGGGGTGAAGTGCCCCCTTTCCTAGGGGTCATAGGGGGAAATATTCCCCTTGTCTGGGGGGTCATAGGGTGGCGGGAATCCCCCTGTGTGGGGGTTCAGGGGCGCTACCCCTGAAAAGAAAAATTGGTGGGTTTTTGCATCCATTTTTGGGCAGTTTTTCGGCACATGGTTTTTTTCAATGGTTTTCTATTTTCGATTAAGGAATTGGGGTTGTTCACTAGTCCATGTTATTTTATTAGTGTTTTTTATGCTACGAGATCCTATATGTATATTGTATCATAAACAATGTGGGTGAATGAATATAAAATATGTTGGTTTTCCCAGTTTGTAGGGATGATTTTAAGGATGGAAATTTATTTTAAAATGTAGAAACCTTGGTGAATCTTACTAATCCTTCATATGCCAACTATAAAATGTTTGACGATATTTTTGTAAAAATATTCAAATTTATAAGGATTTTATATAGTTTGTGTCAGGAGAAGCTATAGCCAAGGAGTTATGGAATAAGTTGGGGAACTTGTGTTAGTCTGAGTCCCTGGTAAATAAACTATTCATGTAGAAGAAGTTGTATAACCCGAGGATGAGAGATGGAGAATCTATGATAGAGCATATGAATGTCTTGAATACTGTGGTAAGTCAGTTATTATATATTGAGATAAAAAATTTAGATGAAGATAAGTATATCATTTTACTGTGATATTTACCATACTTGTGGGATAGTATGGTTGTAGTCGTAGGTAGTAATATGACTACCTTGAGTTTCGATGATGTGGTCTCATCCTTGTTTTCAGAGGACATGAGACAAAAGAACATGGAAGGACATAACACAAATGCATTATTTTCAAGAGGACACTACCAAGAAAGAAATAGATATAAGTCCTCAAGTGGGAGATATAAATCTAAGGGTAGATATAAATCTCCTAGAGAGTTTTTAAAGGTATGTTGGAGATGTGGAAAAGAAGCGCACTTCAAGAAGAAATGTATATCCAAGAATGTTGAGAGAGTGAAGGGATAGTAAGGTGCTCCCCTTATAGAATAAAATACCTCGAAGGAAGTAGGAGGGGATGTGTACTTGGATTCTTCAAGAACACATGTATATCATGAGGCATGGATGGTTGACTCAGATGCATCCTTTCATATGACTCGCCACAAGAAGTGGTTCTGTGAATATGAAAGGTATGATGGAGGTAATGTTTTCCTAGGTGATGAATTGAAAACTAGAATCATAGGATGATGAAGAGTCAAGTTGAGGCTCATAGATGGAAGGATTAGAACACTTCCTGGTGTTTTTCACATCCCAGGATTGGCCATAAATTTGATTTCTGTAAGAAAAATGGACAATGCAGTGGTAAAAAAAGTATTTGAAAAAGAAACCTGCAGGATGGTTCGAGTAGCAATGGTATTGCTGAAGGGAGTTTTTATTGGAACTCTATATAATTTTCAATGAAGAAATATTATTGATGGGTGTAATATTTCCATTGTTCCTGATATTGGAGTTGAAGAAGAAAAAAATCCTACAGTCTCTAGAGAAAATATTATGCTATGGCATGAAAGATTGGGGCATATCAAAGAGAAGGGTCTTCAACTACTAGTATGTATAAATTATCTTTGGGTTTTTTTTCTATGAACATTGTGTATATGGGAAGAATAATCGGTTAAGATTTCCCTCTGGTGCAACGAGGGAAGAAGGACTTTTACAACTAGTGAAAAATGATGTGTTTGGATCTGTGTCGATTCAATCATTGGGAAAATATCTATACTGTGCATCATTTATAGATGAATTCTTCATAAATACTTGGATATATTTCCTCAGTAAGAAATATTAAGTCTTTGACATGTTTAAAGAGTTTAAGGCCCTTGCTGAGAATCAAACTGATGCAGTAGCATCGTAAGCAGCCAAGCGAGCGTGAAGGCGGAAGCGGGCGTGAAGGCGAAAGCCAGCTGGGAAAAGCGCCAGCACATTTCTCACGTTTTGAAATGTTTTTGAAACATTAATGTAATGGTTAAAGGGAAGCATACTTGCATATTGTAAATGGATCATGAGTGATTCATTCTCATCTGTAGAAGGTAGAGGAATTTATGCATAGTTAATGAAAGTAGGTAGATTTGAATGATAGATTAGACAGTTTTAGGAGCAGGAGGCAAAACAAATATAGACACCCTCGCATTTGTATCATAGTAGAGAAAGTTGTATTATTAGCATAGAACAAGAGCATAGAGCTGTAGTAGAGAGATATAGAGAAGAACCCATGTACAAAGACAACTAAGTTAATATATGAAGCCTTGAATCAACTTTCATGGTGTCATGATGGTTTATGTTTATACATGGTGAATGGTATGCTCATGGTTGTTTTATTCTCTTTGTTATGCATTTTCTTTAATACTGTGTGTATGTATGATTTCATGTTGAATGTATGAAGTTTGAGAGAGAAAGAGAATGAGTTTCAATTGTTTCTCTTCCTGAGAGAGAGAGTTCTTGCAAGGAGTGCAGTGAAACATCCGCAAGGAGTGCATTGACAAAGGTTCATAGTTTATCTCTGAAAGCTCAGGAGGGTTACCATTGTTCTCATTCCAATAGAAGTGTAGGTGAAGCACAAAATCCGTGCAAGGTGTGCGTAGGTTGGTTGAAAGCTTAGAACTTATCGACCAAGAGGAGTTTTGAAGGACTGTTGTTGCAGGGAGTGCATAGAGTCGAAAGAATCAAATACTTAGAAGTATTTGAAAGTCTGCCACAAGGAGTGCATGCAGGGGTCCTTCTGAGACTTGAGTTAGAAGTGAAATCTCAGGAGGGTCATCACCTTTAGAAATACCCAAAGGGAGACAAATATTTAAAACACCTCACAGAGGTTACGTTCCAGTGAAAGAACACTGGTTCATTTCACAAGGAGTGTTCTTTGAAAGTCTGCCACAAGGAGTGCATGCAGGGGTCCTTCTGAGACTTGAGTTAGAAGTGAAAGCTCAGGAGGGTCATCACCTTTAGAAATACCCAAAGGGAGACAGATATTTAAAACACCTCACAGAGCTTACGTTCTAGTGAAAGAATACTGGTTCATTTCACAGGAGTTATCAAGGAGGAAACGAGCGGTCAAAATTCTCTGTGGAGAACTCGCGAAGTTGCGAGGGCCGTAGGATCAAGAGGAGTTGTAGGTTGGATAAGGGTTGGATGAAACCATCCTGTGATATCTAGTATTCAACAACGATTGTTGATCGTAACTATTGAGTTGTCAAGATCATTTCGGTAAATTGGGGTCCGTAAATCTGGAGTGGAGACAAACGGATGTCGGAGGTTTGTTCAAGTCCCGAAAGCCAGAAATCTTGAGTGACAGGTGGAAAGAATCTATGTCAGAGATAGAGGATGGTGGGAAATACAAATGGTGTACTCGTCGCTAGTTGGAGTCAAGACTTTGTTGATTGTTTCGGGGTTTCATAGGTTGGAGAGCTGGAAGCCTTGCATTAGGATTTGCGAAGATGCAAAGTCTGAAACTCTGAATTGGTGAAAGTCCCATAGGGGAGCCAAACTTTGTTGAACGCATTGGGGTTCAGCATTTCGGCACTTTCGAAGACAAGAGACAGGGGTTCCTTGTTCCGGGATTCTCAAAATCTTGAAACACTATATGGTTGTGGAGGAGGACGCGAGAAAACATTTCGGTGAATCAACATCTTAGGTTTTGGCACTAGAGGGCTGAAAAACTCGACAACAGGGATCATGAAATTGCGAGACTCGAAGTCCTGAATTAGTGAAGGGAATGACGCTATTATGGTCAAGGAGATTTGGGTTGGTGCCTGGTGTTTGTTCATGCAGGCTCAATTCATAAGGACCTGTGGATACGCCGTGAGTGCATGAGATATTCCCCAAGGGGAAATCAAAAGGTTAATTAGACTCAAGGGTAGATTAGATCAATCCTGTGCAGATCTTGACCAGAGGGTTCAGGGGTCTACACCACAAACAAAAAAAAAGAATTAAGGTGTTGAGGACGAATAATGGTGGAGAGTTCTAGGGAAATGAATTTGAAGAATTATTTAAGAAATGTGGTATAACAAGGTAGAATAGTACTCCTTATACACCTCGGTATAATGGAGTTGCAGAAAGGATGAACAAGATGTTGAGGGAAAAATCAAGGTGCATGCTCAATGGTGTTAGGTTAGGGAAATAATTTTGGGCAAAGGCAGTGGGTACTTCATGTTACTTGGTCAATCGATCATCCTCATTAGCACTAGATGACAAGACTCCACATGAGGTATGGATTGGTAAGAAACCCTCTCTCACAGATCTCAAGGTATTTGGCTATGAGGCCTATGTTCACGTTCTAAACAAAAATAAGAGTAAGCTAGATAAGAAGGATGAAAAGTGTATCTTTATTGGATATAAATATGTTCTCAAAGGCTATAATCTTTGGAACCTAGAAACTAAGAAGATTTTGTATATCCGAGATGTGGTATTTGTAGAAATGAAATATGTTGTCAAACAAAAATTCCTACCAAGTAAGGAATAACCAGACAAAATAGAGTTTGATTCAAAGGATGATGAATCAAAGTCTACAGAAGAAAATGATTAAAAAGAAT
The DNA here is from genome assembly GCA_009831015.1 of Picea engelmannii. Classification (NCBI taxonomy): domain Eukaryota; kingdom Viridiplantae; phylum Streptophyta; class Pinopsida; order Pinales; family Pinaceae; genus Picea; species Picea engelmannii. The sequence goes on along the minus strand of ML786028.1, from coordinate 1,032,360 downwards.
AATATCCCCATACTCCTATATTGAGGAGATCAGTTCAAGAAAAAAGGAAATAGAAAGGTATACTCCACCTCATTTCTATTCAAATTTTCCTTTTTCTATTACTGAGGGTGATCCTACAACAGTTAGGGAGGTAGTGAATTCAGAGGATGGAAAACTATGGAAAAATTCCATGGTCTAAGAAATGGTATCCTTGGATAAGAATGAGGCTTGGGAGCTAGTGGAGTTTCCAACTGGAATAAATCCCATTGGAAGAAAATGGGTATTTAAAAAGAAGTTGAATGCGGATGGAAAAGTGGAGAAATGAAAATCTCAGTTAGTAGAAAATGTTTATTCCTAGGTTATTGGAATTGATTTTGGTGATATTTTGTCTCTTGTTGCCAAGTTAACCTTTGTTATATTTATGTTATCTGTTTCTGTTGCGTTTGATTTTGAAGTAGAACAAATGGGTGTGAATACAACATTTATACATGGGTTATGGAAGAAGAAATCTACTTGAAGTAGCCAGAAGGATTTGTTGTGAAGGGAAAGAAGGAGATGGTATGCAAGTTGAAAACACCCCTCTGTGGTTTAAAAAAGTCACCAAGGATGTGGTATCAAAAATTTGATACTTATATGTTGGGACTTGTCTTCACAAGAAGCAAAGAGGATCACTCTGTGTATTTTAAATTAATTGGTAATCATTTGATTTATTTGGTCTTGTATGTGGATGCCTTTTTTCTTATAGGAAACAACAAGGATATTATCCAGGATGTGAAAACTTAGTTGTCCTCTAAATTTTACATGAATAATCTTGGTGCTACAAATTTCATTTTGGGAATGGAAATTAAAAGAGATCGGAAAAAAAACAAGCTTTGGTTAAATCAGAGAAAATATTTCGAGACCATATTGCAGAGGTTTAATATGCAAGAATGTAAACCAGCTAGGGTCCCTATTCCTGTAGGTGTAAAGTAATCTCTAGATCAGTGTCCCAAGCAACATGAAGAGGAGGAGGACATGTCTCTTGTTCCATATGCGAGTGCAATTGGAAGTTTGATGTATGCAATGGTCTGTACTAGACTGGATATTACACATGCAGTGGGAATTTTGAGTAGGTATATGTAAAAACTATGGAAGGAACAATGGACATCATTAAAGAGAGTTTTCAGGTATTTGACTGGTACTACTAGTTATGGATTGTGCTACCAAGGAATACTAGGTTTGGACATAGTGTTGGAGAAAAATGGTTTTGTGGATGCATATTGGGTTGGAGATATGGATTGTAGAAGATCTACATCTAGGTATGTGTTTAACCTGTTTGGAGGAGCAATCAGTTGGATGAGAAAAATACAGTCTGTAGTGGAAATTTCAACTACAGAAGTTGAATACATGGAAGCCACTCATGCAAGAAAGGAAGAAATATGGTTACAAATATTGTTTTTAGGTATTGGGTTGGTACAACAAGCTATAAGGATAGATTGTGACAATTAGAGTGCAATTTTTCTGGCTAAGAACCCAACTTATCATTCAAAGATAAAGCATATTGATGTTCAATATCACTTTGTGAGAGACATGGTTGAATAAAAGAAGGTGTTTTTGATTAAGGTGGACACTTTGAACAATGTTGTTGATTCATTAACAAAATTTATGAGCACTAAGAAGTTCTCTTGGTGTAAAGGATATATGGGCATTGTTGCCTTGGATTGTTGATTATGTAACCTTGTAACCCTATGTATGCAAAGAAAAAAACAAGTGGGAGAATGTTGGGTATGTCTTATATTCGTTTCATGGATAGAACATGTGTTATATTATTTTCATGAATTTTTTTGGCAGTTTTTTGTGTCCGTTTTTGGGCATTTTTTCGGCACATGGTTATCGCCGATGGTTTTCTATTTATGATTAAGGAAATAGGGTTGTTGACTAATACAAGTTATTGGATTATGGTTTTGAATGCTACGGGATCCTATATTTATATTGTGTTGTAAACAATTTATTGGGGTGAATGAATATAGAATATGTTTGTTTTCCTGATTTGGGTTTCTAGGGGAAACATATATGTGTAATGTGTATTTTCTATTGTGTCTTTTCAATTCTTTTACTGAAAATATATTTGCAGTAAATAATTGTACAAGGTTAAAATCTACAAATCTTGTACTCAAGAACTGAACTATATCAAAAAAATAGTTGTCATCCATGTGGATTGAAAATAGGTGTGCACCTAGTAAAATTTCATCCAAGTTTTATGCATCTTCACATGGAAGTATGCATGATAAGTGATATGGTCCTAAGTTAAACCTCCCTAGTTTCACGATCACCTCAAATTCATATTCTTGGAACTATAGTATCCATATGCATATTCTTCCCCCCAACAATGGCTTGTTAACTAGGTATCTCAACACATAATGGTTTGTATACATCTTAAAGTGAGATCCAAGAAAGTAATGTCTAAACTTTTGCAAAGTGTACACCATTTCCAAACCTTCCTATTCTGTCGTAGTGTAGTTTTGTTCTATAGAGGATAACTTCCTACTAGAAAACGAAATAGGATGGTCTAAATCTCCTTCATCTGGCTACGCCAAAACTACTCTTAATGTTATAGATGATGCATCCATATGAGCATGAAATTCCTTGCTCCAGTCAATAAAAATAGAATCATCATGATGACCATCTTCTGTTTCAATGTATATAGACTCTTCTGAAATTTGTCATTCCACTGATACTTAACTTCCTTCTTCAACAACTTCTCCATAGGGGTTGTAATCTGTGCATATCCTTTGATCAAATTTATATAGTATCATGTATGAACCAATGTGTATTTCAATTGTCACACTGAAGTTAGTGGTGGAAATTTAAAAGTAACAACCATATTTGTAGGGTCAACTAGCAATCCCTGTTTACACACCACATGGCCCAACAATATTAAAAAAGGCGCACAAAAAATGCATTTCTTCAAATTCAATGAGATCTAGTACTGCCTACATCTATCCAACATTAAGTGCAATGTTTCAACATGATCTTTCAACAGGATGAATATTGTCCAATCATCTAAGTAGACTTCTAAAAATTTATGAATGAACTCTTTGAAAGCTGCAACAATTACTCTAGAAAACATTGTTGGTGCATTTTTCAAACTAAACGACATAGCTGTGTATTGGTAACAACCCCATTTTATAACAAAAGTGGTTGTATATCTATCTTGTTGTGCAATCTTGATTTGGTGGTATCATGATAATCCATCTGTGAAAGAGTAAGCCTCCTTCCCCCCTACATTTTCAAAAACTTCATCTCTAAATGGTGTAGGAAATGGGTTGTGTAAATAAGCATCATTCAACTTTCTCATATGTACACATATCATGATTCCTCCTATCTTATTGTCTTGGACTACCATTGGATTGATACATTAGGATTTTTCAACAAGTTCTAAAATTCCGTGTTCTAACATCATGTCTATCTCTACTTTTAATTTCTTCTTATATGCGGGGTTCATTCTACATGGTCTCTTCTTCACAGGTTTGGCATCTGGCTTCAACAAAATATACATTTCTCCTAAATATCCAAAAATTCCTTTCGTTTTTTAGAACGTAGTTGGAAACATATCTCGGTATTCACATAGTAAGTTGGAAATATTCTCGACCATCTCATCACTCCAGTAGTATCCTATGTTTGCAAACTTCGGTTTCCCTTATGTACCAATGTTTAATTTTTGTGTTCTTAGAGACTTTGCATATATATATGTGTGTGTGTGTGTGTGTGTGTGTGTGTGTGTGTGTGTGTGTGTGTGCGTGACTCAATATTTGGTCTTTCTACTGCACATTCCACTTTAGTTTCTGGCATATACAAATTCATGGGGTCTTCATCCTCCTAATGTTCTTGAGAAACATTATAATAGTCCAATACCCCCTGAAATTTCGTAGAGAGTCTGGGTACACTATACAAAGGTATGGACCCTATCGAATCTTCTGATGAAAAAATCATATTCTTGATAACCTCCAAGGCTGAATTAATAAAAGGATCATTATTTTCAAAACTGAACATTACCTTGAAGTTCTTGGTCAAATCTTCCCAATATTTTGTCCCTTTATGCACTTCTATTTCTATGTACCAATTCTTCGAAGTGGTGTCTAGAGTATGCACAAATAAATGTGTCCATTCTTGCTGAGGTATTGATCTCCACGTCAAGGTACACTTCATAATATGGTCTATTTGACAATTTAATCCATTATACTTCAACATAATACTTTCATTCTATATTCCAAACATGACTTGTAATAAAATTTTTCACTACTTCCAATCACTTATTCCATCCTTGTGTGAAACCCACCATCTCCCAGGGGTTGCTTTCAGTGCAACATACAAATCTAGTAGTCTTTGTTTATATGATATTTTAAACTCAAAATATCTTATAAAATAAACTACATCATTTCTCCCATAATACCTTGGAGGTTCACATATCTCAGTTCTAATCCATCGCAACACACGGGTAATCCTTGCACATTTCCTTGTAGACACCTCATGTAATATTTGTTGCCAATTCTCTAGAGCTTCTTCTAAGTCTGATGCAGATGAAATGATACTTCTCCAACTAAGTATGCCTTCAACTGTAGGATTGACATAATCATCCATCTGCATAGTCATATTATACAAATTATCAAGTCCTTTTCTCTTTGTTGGTTCTATGTACCTTCTTCCCTCAGTGGGGTCTAATGATGCAGTAACCTTCAAATATTCTACTTAAAATACCATATGTTGTTTCTTTAGATCAATGATAGTGTGATTATAAAATTCCCAATCAAGTCCCAATAGTCTTGGATAAGGTTCATTACCATCTACTATTTCGATCACTTTAAAGTTTGCTACACTGTGTACTCCATCAATATGGACACTTACCCCTAGAAACCTTCCAACTGGAACAATTTTATTATGGTTCACTAATCTCAACTAGATAGGTGACCAAATCAGCTTTAGCTGGACCATCATCTTCCAAGTCTATCTCAGGATAGCATTCACATTAGAACCCAGTTCAAGAATGATATCATTCATGTAGTAGTTCCCTATCTGCGTAGTGAGTCAAAACTCTTGATTCATTCTCTTCTTACTATGCACATGGTTATTTCTTTGTGTGCGACATGTATCTCTTTTTATTGTGAATAATGGTCAACCATTCCACACAAATTACTCAAATTATATTCATCTTTCATTAATTCAAAACAACGTCTTAAGAAACTTGCAAAGTTATTACCTTTTCAACTTTCTTTTATGAATGGTCATATACTGGAGGCATATCAAACATCGGTGGTCTATCATACAACGGTGGAACCATCGAAGTTTATGTTATCCAATATTCTCCAATCAATTCTTTTTTTTCTTGTTGGTAGGTCTCTTTCTATTTTTTGGGATGAAACAACGGTAGTGGATATGCTTCTTTCCTTACCCACTAGTGGATTCTATTCCCTTGATCCATTGCATCCACTCCAGTTCTTTTCCCTGTGTACATAATTGCTGCTATATTAGGTTCTTTCCATGTGCCTATACTACTATCATTTGTACATTTGCATTCCTATTGTTGTTCCATTTTGTTATCAATTGTGGACAATCCTTTGTCGCATGGTCTAATGCTCTGCAATAAGTACATTTTTTGCATGGGTTCGGGAAGTCACGTGCTAAATGTATAGGATGAATTCAATTATAACATATGATTGGACATCTTCCTCTACCAAAGCCACCTCTTCCATGGTCTCTAAAATATCCTCTTCCTCCTTGATTATAACCTCCTCTGGGTTATTATACTATGGAGATCCTCCTTTTTATTATTTTCCTTGTACTCTATATGCATCTATAGTGATATCTCTCATCAAGTAAAATGCACAACAATCCTTTTCTTCATGTCCAGTAGACTTGGAAAAGTTTCAAAACAAGTTCCTAGTAGTACTCTGGTACTTCTACATGAATGAAAAGTTATGAGGGTGGTTACCCACTATTTTACAAATGTCGCACCATATCCCTAATGTATTTGGAGCTCCCGTATTCAAATAATGCTGAAAATATGTACATTCATCTTTATCAAGACCCTCTATTCTAAAGGTGATACACCAAAGTCCCTTGCACTTTTTGTGTCCTTTCGTAATTTCCTATAACTGAATAGTTAGAGTGATGATATGTGACTAAAATTGAGCCATCCCCGCATTATTTTCTTCTACAAGGGATGCTTCTAATCTCATAGAAATTTCCATAGCTTCTGACGGTGACACAATCTTTTGTTGCATCAAAAGGCATCGTATATGCGGAAATAATCCTACAATAAACCATTCTTTGTGTTGTTCATCTAGAATCTGGAATGTTAACCAATCTTTCAATATATTAATCCTTTGATCATAGTCCCATATTGATTCATTTACTATCTTCTTGATATCCTTCATCTTTGTAATGCACTGTGACTGAAACTTAGACCTCTGGAATTCTTTCAGCAAGGCTTGTCTCACCTCTGTCAATGATCTCATCTAACCCACAAGTGTAGTATTCTCATATTTCATATGCTATAATAATGCGGGATGTATGAAGGTTGTTTCCAACTGCACAATCTTCACATCATCGTCTTGGATGTCCTTCATAGTCTATATTGTGTCACAAATGAAAAAATGTTTTTATGGGTCTTCTGAACTGACCCCTTGAAAGAGAGGCATTCCTAATGTGAGATCTACCCCCACCATTGTATTCTGCATGGTATTATTTTTCACTACCACTAATTGATTCTGACTCAATGTACTAATTCCAATACTTTGATTACTTCTACTACTATATTTACTTCCTTCACTAACTATACTATATTTACTTCCTTCACTAACTACAATTGACGAAACTTTTGATCTTACCTTAGTTCTTAGTGATGCACACGGTATCATGGGTTCGATGCAAAGTATGATATGAGCGGTATCCTCTTCTACTGGATTGAGATGATGGATTTTTTCCTCTTCTATGTGTGAACTCCCTTTGATATGGAATATTTCACTAGTGTCTCTTTCCTCGATCTCACTGTGCTTCCCCTCTCTTTTAGCCACAATCCTCTTCTTGCTCGGTCTAAATCTCTTACCACTGTGCAATACACCAATTTATTCTTTCATCGCACAATCCTCTTAATCCTCTTCCCATGCATTCCTCATTCCTTCTCTTCATCCCTCTCTATGCTCAAATCATTCCCTGGTAAACCCCCAGTTCCCCTATGTGCATGAAGTTGTTTAGAAATCAGATTCCATTTTCATCACTCATTTTTTGCATAAAAAAATATTAATCCACGTAGATATTAACTTTAGGTATCTTCCGCGTAGTTCCTTAAATAATTCTCTTTTAGTAACATTGTACGACTGAGTACAATCTATGGAAAATTTAGTAACGTAACCTCCCAATACATTATCTAACAAGTAATCAACTCTGTGTGATGTCTTATTACTTACTACATTAACGTTTCGAATCAAATTGGGAGTCCAATTCTTGGAACCATAGTTTGATATCTTCCTATTTGTTCAATAAATATATGGATCCACTCTGCTAACACATTCATGAAGTGAGCCAAGAAAATTTCATGCAAATCTATAAACACATACCTTTGTAACCATTCCTTTGCATTGATCCTTGGATTCTTATTCCGATCTACTGCAAACTCAATCTCCTTAGTATTCCACCATTCTTCGGTCTCCTCTTTCATAGGCCTCAACATCCCCCTCAATCACATATCTCAATCCCGACAACAAAACCATTTTTTGGTGCATAGTGGGAATACTTGGGGTTAAACATTAATCCACCAACAAATCCCAAGATATTGACCCTTTAGACATCACCTGCAAGAAGTTGAATTCTCACCCGAAGTACCTATGGGGACTATAGGAATCAGGCTTCCACAGTCATGGGGGGATAGGAAGCATTCATCCTTACTATTTACTTAACATTCATTCATATATTTTGTGCACAAAACCATAACAATACAATAACATGTGACATAATCATCCTACTTAACCATTCAACATATGCACAAAACTATCAGGTACATATTCATACTAATCATTAATCATCCATTCTATGTGCACAATGAATAGAAATCAAAACACATAATAAAAACATAGACATCATAAAACAAGGTTTTAACGTGGTTCACCTAAACCTAGGATACATCCACAACATCTAGCTTCTTATATTATTCATTCATATTCTTCATTATAATGGGTGCACACTATGCTCATATAATAATCTACAGTAAAAACCCAAACTTGCCCAAGTCGTTTTATGCTGCAGTGCACACATGCCTCTCCAATGATCTTCAACTCAACTCACAGTCATCCAATATAAAAAACTATAGTATTGAACGTATGATCCATTCATTCCCTTATTTTATCTCCTCTTTCTCCTTCTCCCCAAAATCCATTACATATTTATAGTTTTACAATAGGGCTTAGCCCAATACAATCTGGACAAACTGTCCCAAAACTCCTAACTAGCTTCTTCCTTCCACACCATGACTCCTTAAAATATATTGACTATATTTCACACATGTTGATCCTTTGTTGATTTGTCATACAATATTATCTTGGATGATTCCCAAAACTTCCCCAAAATGTCATGTTCCAATAATTTCATCAAAGGGAAGTGTATATGTGGAAACAATCTTGCAATAAACTACTCTTTGTGTTGCTCATTTGGAATTTGGAACTTCAACCAATCCTTCAGTATATTAAATATTTTATCATAGTCCCATACTAATTCATTCACTATATTATTGATCTCCTTAAACTCTGTAATGCACTGTGACTCTGATTTATGTTTTTGTAACTCTTTTAAGAGAGCTTGTATTACCGCTACCAATGTTCTAGTCTATCCCGCAGGTGTCATAGTCTGGTATTTCATGTACCATAATAATGCGCAATATTTGAATGTAATTTCTAGTTGCACAATCTTCACATCATCATATTGGACATTCTTAACAGTCCATATTGTCTGAAAAATGAACAAATTTCGTTATGGATCCTCTTTCTCCGCTCCATGGAAAACATGTATTCTTAAAGTAGGATCTACTCCTTCCATTGTGTTCTACGCGATATTATTTCCTGATAACACTAATTGATTCTATCTCAGCGTACTACTTCCACTACTATGAATATTTTTGCTACTATCTTTACTTCCTTCACTAACTATAATTGGCAAAGCTTCAGATCTTACCTTAGTTCTTGGCGACGCACACAGGGTCATGGGTTTAATGCAGAGTCTGATATGAGTAGGATATAATTCTACTGGATTGAGATGATGTATCTTTTCTTATGTGTGCATAATTCTTTTGATTTAGAGTATCACACCAATGTCTCTTTCCTTGATCCCGTGGTGTTGACACTCTCTCTCGGCCACAGTCCTCTTCTTATTTGGTCTGAATATCTTACCACTATGTAATACTCCAATATATTTGTTTGTCACACACTCTTCTTCTCTCAACATCCTCAACCCATTCATTCCTCATTCCTTCTCTTCATCCCTCTTTATGCTCAGAACATCCCCTGGTCAACCCCCTATCCCCCTATGTGCGTGAATATGCTTAGCTATCAGATTCCATTTTCATAACTCCCTTTTTGCAAAACAAAATCTTAATCCAAGTAGATAGTGCCTTCATGTATCTTTCACGTAGTCCCTTAATTAATTCCCTTTCAGTAGGGCTATACGACTGAGCACAATCTATGGAAAATAGAGTAACGTAACCTCCCAACACACTTTCCATCCAGTAGTCTACTATGCATGATACCCGACTGCTTATAGTATTGACTTGCCTAATTAACTCTGGAGTCCAATTTATTGGAAAAGAAGTATGAAATATTCCAATTTTTTCAATTAATCTATGGATCCACTCTCCTAAATTATTCAAAAAATCAACAAAGAAAATTTCATGAAAATATGTAAAGACATACCTTTGTAGCCATTTATCTACGTTGATCCATGGATTCTTATTATAATCTACAACAAACTCGTTCTCCCTTGCATCCAAGCATTTTCCAATCTCCTCAGTATGCCTCCACACCCCCCTCATTCATATATCCTAGTCCCAACAACAAAACCATTTTTTGGCGCGTAGTGGGCAGACCCAGAGTTGAACATTGTGTGACTTCACCCACTAGCAGGTGAATTCTCACCCGATCTACCTATGGGGACTTCAAGAACCAAGATTTCACAATCATGAAGGGAATGGAAATCGTTCTAACATTCATCTTGACTTAACATTCATTCAATATGAAATATACCCTATGTGCAAAATCATAACAACATAATAACATATGACATATTCATCTTTCTTAACCATTCAACATGTGCATAGAACCATCAGATACATATTCATATGAACCATTAATAATCTATTACATATACACAATAAAAAAATTAAACCAACACACAATAGCATACATCATGACACAAATATTTAACGTGGTTCACCCCAAATTGGGATACATCCACAATGAATGGCTTCTTATATTATTTATTCATGTTCAATGCTTACAATAGGTGTGCACTACGCTCAATTAAGATACATCAGTTCTTCCCAAAAATTCCCTAGTTGTTCGCACATACAGTGCACACTTAGCTCATTCTCCAATCATACTCCAAAAATATACTTATACCATTCATTCATACTCTCACTCTATGATTTTAGTCACTTATTGACTGACTCCACTCTAATCACTTCTCTCCTAATCGCTCCCTTGTACCCAAAACCCATACATATTTATACATTGATATTAAGTCTTATCCCATTACAAAATGGACCAAATGGTATAACTACTACTAACTAAATTTCTCCTTCCACACATCAGCTCCTTAATATGTTCTAATTGTATTTCGCATGCACTTCTTCTTTGTTGACTTGTCACGCAGTTTTCTCTTGTGCGATTCCCAAAAATTATCCAAAATATACTGCTCCAATAACAGGCTTCGACATTACATGCTATTATGTAATACTATTGTAATCATTGAATTCAATCCATTCTAATATGTCCTAACATAACAAATCATTGGGGGAAAGTACAATAAATGGATTTTCATGTTGTAGGAATTTTGTTTGGACTTTGTGTTTTCCAATTCCAAGAACTCATTAGTATTTTATGAACTTTTATAAGAATCTCCCAGGGAGGCTGAGGACAGCATTATTACGGACTCGTTCTTGGATGATCATATATTCCTTATATATTACATTGAACCTTGGTATGAGGATATCCTCATATATATCTAGAATTTGATGTTCTCTTTGCATTATTCATGTTATGAATGATGATGTATTCACCACGAGGAAAATAATTACCTCATCATCAATGAGACTTTATATCATTAGCAGAGTTTATTTGATCCTCTGTCATTGTTTAACTCATGAAGAAGCAGGAAGTGCTCTTAATTACTTCCATATTTGAGCATGTGGTGCTCACCTTTTTGGGTTGGAAACAACCCAAAAAACCATGCATGTTAGATACGTTTGGCTAACAATATTCAAAGATTGCATTGAGGTGGTCAAAATATGTCACCCTTGTCAAATATTTTCTAGGAAAATGTGGGTGCATCCTACTCCTTTGTTTCTAATCATCTTCATTAGTCCCTTCACCAAGTGGGGAATAGATTTCACGAGATTCCACCAACCTTTGTCTAGGAGGAATAATTATATTATCATGGACATTGACTACTTTACCAAGTGGGTGAAGGACACATCTATTTTCTACAATGACAATGAAACTGCAACGCTATTCATATTCAATTAGATCATTTCCAGGCTCATATTTCCAAAATAGATTGCCACTGGCCATGTTAGTCACTTCCAGAACTAAATGATGAAGGAATTAGAATCAAATTTAGATTTCAAGAAGGATCATTCATATCCTTGTTATCCTTATGTTAATGGTCAAGTAGAGGTTTTCAATAATTCTCTCAAGACAATCCTTCAAGAAACTGTAAATGCAAGTAAATCAAATTGGCATCTGATGCTTTATCGAGAGTTATAGGTGTTGGATTACTGAGAGGGGGGGTGAATTAGTAATAGCGTAATTATAATCCTTTTTCTTCAAATTTTATATCAATGTAGAATTATTATCCAATAATGAGAAGTAAGAAATAAACAATCACACACATACACAGTACACCAGTGTTTTATGTGGAAACCCAAATCGGGAGAAAACCACAGAATGCTTTTTCTTATATGTCTTGAAGAATTACATTCATTGGAAGCACCAACTTCCTTTGTTTTCCAGCTGCAACTGGAAGAAGTCTCCAACCCCCTAGTTTCTCAGGATACAACCTGAGGGAAGCTCCAACTCCCCAATTCTCTAGCTATAACCAGAAGGAGGCTACAACCCCCAATGTTCTCCAGCTACAACTGAAAGGTGGCTACAACCACCTGTCCTTGCCCCGTCCTGCCACCCTAAAGTAGAAGTAGAATGATGGAACCACTGTCACACTATCACTGTGAGATATACCACTTTAAACCTGTACCAATAAATCTAAACCATGCATCAACCATGCATCAACATGTACCTCAACTTGTAATCAACATGTACCATAAACAAGTGCATCAACCATGCACCAACCTGTAATCAAATTGTACCAATCATGTGTCAACTACTCATCAACTATGACTCATCAATATGTACCAACATCATCAACTATACACCTCATGTATGTGCGCCAACTCATCAACTACTTGTCTCAACCATGTACTCAACATGTGCCACAACCAAAATCCCTCATCAATTTCATCATCCAAATCTAATTTGTAACTCTGTAATAGACCTGGTGTATATGATCACATTCCTGCAAACCGTCCTTAACTTTAACAACAAGAGACTAGCATTTTCATCAAACTTTTCTTTAGTCTCACAAGACTAGTTTTGGATTAGTCAACGACCCTGACTTGAAGTAATCATAACTTTGAACCTGTAATGTATAAATATATGAAACTGATATACAATGATATTCAGTGTGTTTTATGCAATTAATCCAAGTTTCACTACTTGGAACCTCTCAGAAAAGGAGTTATAGCAAAAATGGCATACCTTGTTGAATTCTGGCTTATTCTAGAGAGCGACCTTGTAGACCGTGCCCTGCAAAATATGTTTGATGAATTGATATGAAACTATTAAAAAGAATACTAAAAACTTTACCCTAGCCAAAACATTTGGTCTCACTAAATTTGGATCTATTATGAAGAAGTTATGACATTTTTACCCGAAACACTTGATTTTGACTAGTTTTAGGACTGGCCACAAACCCTATTTTCCATGGAGTGTAACTCCCAAAATAAAACGACCCAAAATATGATTTTTTTACCAAAGATACCTGGATATGTTTTCTCACTTTCATAGAAATTTAACGGTCTGAATCATTATAGAAAAAAATTTATAGTGAAAATGGTGAGATGACCTGTAAATAACATACCTTAGAAAGCACCATCAAAAGAATTTATCCTTCCTTGCATTTTGGCCTTCTTTTTCTTCACCTTCACTCAGAATTTCGATTTAGATATCCTTGGTTACCTCAGACACATATAGATATTCAATATTCTAAAGTGTGATTCAAATGAGAGAGCCTTGCCTCTTATTTATACTCTCCAAGTAGCTTCCTTAAAAACATCTTCTAGGTCACTTGGCCCACTTTCCTTATTTTAGGGTTGGGTCCACTTCTAATTTCTCCATTAAATTTATTATTGAAACAATTTATTTTGTATACACTTTGAATTATAATACATTCATGACTTCACTTTAATATTTACCTTTTAAAATCTCTTAAACCACTTTGATTACTTTGACCTTTTGGGGCTTCTAGATGACATATGAGGGTCCTCCAACTTTGTAAGGCCATAACTCTCAAACCATGAGGAATTATGTGATGTTCTACATACCACCATAAATGGAATGAAATGTACTATCCATATAGAATAGTATCATATTAAAATATATCATAACTCATACTATTACCCATAAAAAAAACTTGGGTCCATTACCCAAACTTGGGGTCTCCAACTTCTCATGGCCATAACTCTCTAACCGTGAAGAATTATGTGACGTTCCACATACCACCGTAAATGACATGACAAGAACTATCCATCTAGGATATGGTACCTAACAAATTAAATTTCCTTCATCTCATTATTCCACAATTAAGCATGGGTTCTCTTACTCCACAAAGCATCTTCTCGTGAGGGCTTTCACCATAAGGGGACCACT
>ML786028.1:999179-1011387 GCA_009831015.1 Picea engelmannii | reverse complement strand
ACTCATCACTTCACTTTATTATTTACCTTTTAAAATCTCTTAAACCACTTTGATTACTTTGAACTTTTGGGGCTTCTAGATGACATATGAGGGTCCTCCAACTTCGTAAGGCCATAACTCTCAAACCATGAGGAGTTATGTGATGTTCTACATACCACCAGAAATGGCATGACGTGTACTATCCATATAGAATAGTATTATCTGAAAATATATCATAACTCATACTGTTACCCATCAAACAAACTTGGGTCCATTACCCAAACCTGGAGTCTCCAACTTCTCATGGCCATAACTCTCTAACCATGAGGAATTATGTGACGTTCCACATACCACCGGAAATGAAATGACAAGAACTATCCATCTAGGATATTTTCCCTAACAAATTCACTTTCCTTCATCTCATTATTCCACAATTAAGCATGGATTTTCTTACTCCCCAAAGCATCTTCCCGTGAGGGCTTTCACCATAAGGGGACCACTTTGGAGTTCATCCATATTTACTTCTTATCAACCATGAAAAAACAATAATGAGTCATATTTACATAAAACAATATTGGGTCCATTACCTAAACCTTTGTGCTACGAGGCTTTCTTCAAGGGTTGACATCAATGACAACCAACCTTAATCAACAATAGGCGTACCGTACTTTGGTCAAGAATGCTATGTGATTCTCGCCTTTCCAAAACATTCATGGGGTGGAGAAAGTGTTTCCAATTTAATGTGAAATAAATTCACTAAAGATCATTATTGAGGTTCTTATTGACATGGCATAATTAGAAGTGCACCCTCATTCACTTGGAACATCTTGATGAGCAACATCATGATGTGGTCAAGATGAACGAGGCACACAAAAAATGTTTAAAGAGTTAGGGTGATAATTATGTCCACCCACTGATATGTTTTGAGGTATACCTTGTCTTAGTCTATGATTAGGACAAGGATGTATTAGGGGAAAGCAAATTCAATCCTATGTGGCATGGTCCTTACATTGTAATGTGTTCCCTACATAAAGGATCTTATAAATTATCAGATTATGAAGGTGTTGTACCTACACAACACCCTCCCTAATTTATTCTCTTATATTTTCCCTAAGAGATGAAATTGGGCCCCCATTCTAAAATTTTCTATGGAAAGTCCTCTCTTTCTCTCTCATGCAAATGGAAAAGCTCAAACCTCTCTTCCCACTATCCATGATTCACCATTTGCAATGATTATTCATGATGCTTCTAGTTCAAAAAAAACCTCAGGTACATCTAACTCTTTAATAGAACACTTCCCATTATCCTCTTTAGTACAACCAGAGTAGTTTCTAAAACCACCTACAATGGAGTAGAGACATTCGTCAGACTTGTTCCTTAGATGTCCTACATTGCACTACTTTTTCATGAGTTTCCCTCTTTTATTGTTGATATGATAGCAAAGTGATTTTGATCCCCCATTGACACTGAGAGTATCAATAGTGATATTATTTTCCTCAATAACATAAACCTTGTTAGTTATGTCTCTCCATATTGAAACATCTTTTATTCTCCTCCAAATCAAATGCTTCTAGATATTCCTATTAGTCAGGTTCCTAACATTTCAAATGATTAGAATTTCTACACCTGATTGGATAAATAATGGCTAATCGCCTATCTCACCTAATATACTTCATGTTGTAGTTGTAATTAAGTATTTTTTGTGTTTCCAATATCTTTCTTTGTGCATGCCATACATTGTTCACTTGCGGTTTTTTATTTTATGAGTAAACATGAAAATGAAAGTGTCATATATCATTATATGGGTTAACTGCATCATATGTAGGTCTTGTGCTGGCTCTAAAATACATCTTAGAAGAAAATTGGTCTTCCCAACTCCTAAACAATGTTAAATGCTCTAAATGCTAGTTGGTTGTTTTCACAGATTTATATTTATGTGCTACTGACACATTGTCTCAGCTTCAATGGATGACCTGAAATAATATACAACATATATTACATAATAACTAACGGAAATAGATTCGACAAAGTAGCAACAATAATGGGACCCATAATTCCATTAAAAATGCCTTCGAGTACAATTTTTCGGAATTATTCAAATTGTATTTTTCAATATTGAAACAATATTATTGTATTAACATGACTATGATTCCAACTCAAATGAAAAAACTAAAATCTGAGGTCTGAAAGTGGCAAAATGATCACCAAGGATTTCTTGCCAAGAAAGCCTCGTTAATCATGACCTTCATTAAACATGAATCCACTAAAATGATTGAATGAAATTTTAAAGTATCCCACTATAATCTCCTCCTTATGCTATTTTTGTTGCAAAATATGGCACCTCAATCATACATCGTATGAGAAAGTTATGGACTTTTGAACTCAAGCTCTTATTTTTTATTTCCAGTAAAAGGAAGCATAGAACATTTCTTGATTATGTCTTCCCATGCAAGAGGAGTTGTTGGAAACTTCTCTGGAACACACTAGAATATTTCTTTTGATAATATCTAGTTCATACCAACATATTTTCCACAAACTCCTCCGAAATTTCTTTCAAATTTCTTTTGGTTCGTTCAAAATCCTCTAGTTTTCACCATAGGAGTTCGTTCAAAATCCTCCAGTTTACATTGGAGGATTTCACTCAAAATCCTATGGTTTGCATCAGACGAGTTCATCTAAAATCCTCTAGCTTAAACTGGATGAGTTCCCACTAACTCCTCTAGTGAAAACTGGAGGAGTTCCTAGTAACTCCTCCGAAAGAAGGACAAGACCCTACAAAACTGTCTTTTTGTATTTTGACCGTAACTTTTGACTTGGGTGTATGTTTTGTGTGTTCTTTATATCCTTCGAAATATATTTATGAGATATTAAACTTCCTAGTTATATGATTTGAGAAATTCCTTAGTAAATGTGTACATTTTTTGGTATTTAAATATGACACCTTGTTAACAACCCTCGAGAACATGACACCTCAATCAAAGGTAGAGGAACCAAGAATTGAACTCAAGGAAGAACATATGAACTCTAATTTAGTTAATTTTTTTATTTTTATGGTTTCTTTGAGGTCACTCATTTGTTTCATGTTGAATAGTTCCAGGTATCAATGCCAAGGGGAGCTTGTACTCAAGATCCTTGCAATGCGATCTATAGCCAATAACAATAGAGGAACAACAACAATAGCAATTGTCGCAACAACAAGGACTAGTAAAGGAAATAAAAATCAAATGACTAAAGAGGGAGTATGAAGCCCATGATGATTGAATCTCCCAATGTATAAGAAAGTCATTACTATGGGTGAGGCACACCATAGCCAAAATATATGATGGCCCACCAATGCTAAGAGACAAATACAAAATGTAGGCACTATCTTTGTCCTCTCATAATTACAAAGAGAATAAGGAAAAATATTTGTAAATGAAAGGTCATGGGGGAAGGTAGAAGGCCAAGAATCAAAATGAACTTTAATAAATACGAGAATGAGATCCAAGTAAATGTATTTTTTCTCTTCAATAATTGTAGAGACTCAAGAACTATTTCAATAAAGTATACCATGTTAACTAAAATTAAGGAGTATTCCTTAGCTATTTCATGTACTATTACTGAAATTTTTAATTTGGAGAAGCCGAATTTGCCAAGCTATTTTCTGGAGAGATTTGATTTTTGTGTTGGACATATTGTGGACTATTCCTTTGATTTTTCTCATCACTCGAGTTGTGTAAGAATGTACTTCATGTTGTAGACTATTCTTATGTATAATAGTTGCATTCTTATTTTTTTCCTTCGGAGAATATTTTTCTAAAGTGATCTATAGATGAGAAAAATAGAGCAACAAAAACAATAGAAATTGTCACAACAATAGGGAGTGTAAAAGGGAATCAAACTCAAATGACTAAAGAGGGAGTATGAACCCCATGATTATCGAATATCCCAATGTCCAATACAATCAATATAGTGGGTGAGGCGCACCATAGCCGAAAACTATGATGACCCACTAGTGCTAAGAGACAAATCCAAAATGTAACCACTATATTTTTCCTCTCATCATTACAAAGACAATAAGGACAAATATTTGTAAATGAAATTTCATGGGGGTAGGAGGAAGGCAAAGAGTCACAATGAAATTTAATAAATATGGGAATAAGATCCAAGTAAATGGATTTTGGCTCTTCAAACATTATATAGACTCAAAAACTATTTCAAGGAAGTATATCGTGTTAACTAAAATTGAGCATTCCTTAGGTATTTCATGTACTATTACTGAAACATTTAATGAGGAGAAGCCGGTTTGGCCAAGATATTTTCTGGAGAGATTTGATTTTTGTGTCGGACATATTGTGGACTATTCCTTTGCATTTTCTCAGCACTTAGGTTTTGTAAGAATGTACTTCATGTTGTATACTGTCATTATGTATTATATTTGCATTTTTATTTTTGTTCTTTGGAGAATATTTGTCTAAATTCATGGGCATAGAACTATAATGGATTGTTCAAATGCTAGACGATTTTGTATTTCTAGTTGTTTATTCATGTTGTTGTATTTTCTTTGTGTGAACTATTTCCCAGGCCCTTGATAGGTGCATGGATAGTTGTATGTTTACATTTTGGTTTCCTTAGTTATGTATGAAAACATGCATCTTTTTTTTGTAAATAAACTAGATGAGAATCCTTATATTCAACCAAGAAAAAAGTACAAAGTGATACATAGACTTGCTGATAGAAAAAGACCCCCCATAAACAAAACAAGGGAACACTGAAGACTAACCTATGCTAAAAGAGAACCACAAGGAATACATGGGCATGACTAGATGAAACTTTACAAATACAAGGAAAAAGGGTCGAGTCATTGTGTTGGATGGAGATGATCCTTTCTACCCTTTTCTTATGAAAATCAATCCAACCAGAGGAACTGATAGGCTCAAAAACCTTATCCACCAAAGCTAGATGGTCTGAGGAATTGCCAGAATCTTGAGTTGAAGAAGCTAAGGGTGCTTCTTTATCACTGTCTAAATTATCTAATTCATGAGGACGTTTCCGAGTCCCTGAGAGCGGGGTTGTGGCCATGATCATGTCATTCGATTTATACTTTTAAAGGGGAGTCTGCAATGGCTGAACTGCGGGATTCAGAGTCAAAATTTATGAAGCTTTAGGATGTTTTGTTGATGCCAGAGGATGGTGTTTTGGGTTTGCAGTTGGCTGTTGCACATTTGTTGGAGACTGTGATGGTGTTGTAGAAGGAAGAGGAGTTGGGGTGTCTTTGTGATGTTGCTTATTGTCAGATGAAGAGTTTGAGATACTTTTTCAATTTTTACGTTCTTTCCAACCATTATCTTTTTTCGTGTTCCAGGAGATGAGAATGTGGTTGGGGATAAAGGACAAGCTTCCTGAAGGTGCCCTATTTCCTAACAGGAGAGGCACTTAAAGGAAGTGTTATCATAATCAAACATTTACGTATAAGGATCATCCTCAGTCCAATCTATAAGAATCATATCTGATAGCCCTTGACTGAGGTCGATTTCAACACATATGCGAGAGAATTTGATGAAGCCTTTCATTATCCGATCTGTGTCAATCTTGATAAAACTACCCAACACATTTCCCAGGGTAGGTAAAAATGTTGGAGTATAAAAATGAAAAGGTAAATTGGGGAGTCTTACCCAGACCAATGTAGTCATAGCAGTCATAGCCAACGTGTTGAAACCAGGGAATCATCTCTACATGGAAAGACCAGATCTTCCCTAGAAACACAAACCTTTCTCCAGCATGCATTGGCAGTGCACCGCTGTGGAAAAGTTAACAATGAATAACCCTTTGGAGAAAAAGAACAACTCATGACTTGGTGCCTAGGTATTATTAACCCATTCTCTTAGCACAGAAGCTGAGGGCCATAGTCCATTGAAACAACAGATGAGGAATTTTTTCTAGTAGATAAATGAAGAGCCATAGACATGGGGATATTTGACGTCTTCTATTGGATTTCTATAGATTGTTCTATAATGAAGGAAAATGCAAAAATATCCCTTACTCTAGAAGTTTTAGCCTTGGACCTCGAAGGAGTGGAAATCCCTATTTTCATGGCGTGCTTGTAAGATATTTGTTGAGACGAGGATGGTGCTCCTCCTCACAGATGATAAAAAAGAGAGATGGTTGCATTATTTAGATTCCCATAACCCAATAGCATAGAGACATAAACAAGATTATGGCCTTCAAAGACGAGTTGAAGAAAGAAAGGTAGAATACCTATCGCATGGTGTATCTGGGATTTTAGCTCAAAAAAAAATGTTTGAATCATGAGCTTGCAAGTAGAGAGAAGAACCAATGATGGTATTTAAAAAAAGGGAAAATCTTGCAGTAGTCTCAGAACAAGTCGCAGTGGGATGAGGGAAGGATCTTCATTCCAAAATATTTCAATGCTGGTTGATGGTGGGTTTCTTTCGATCCCTGAGAACCATCAATTTTTCCTCACCTTTCCCTCACTACGGAAACCCTATATTGATTCGTGTTTCTTTATTCAATACTTCTTCAGTTCTAATAGGTAAATACTTCTTAGGTAGAAATAGTGGTGTCTGACCTCTCTCTACTGATGAATTTGGGTTTTTCTACGGGAAGCAGAGGATGAACTAGGGCTGCGACTCCTAGAACTAGGGCTGCGACTCCTAGAACTATTGCTACGGGAAGCGGAGGATGAACTGAAGGATCTCGATCGAAACCAGGAGAAGGAGAACAAACCTAAAGTGAAAGGAGAGCCTGAGTGTGATGAGGAACTAGACATCACCTGATAGGATTTCTGTTGGATTATTGAGAGGGGGGGGGGTGAATCAGTAATAGAGAAATTTAAACCTTTTCAACCATATAATGCAAGTGTTATATCAGTGTAGAATTATCATCCAATAATTGCAGAGTAAATAAACAATGAACAAATGAGCAATCATACACATACACAGTACACTAGTGTTTTTACATGGAAACCCAAAGAGGGAGAAAAAAACGTTTTTTTTTTCTTATATGTCTTGGATAATTACATTCATTGGAAGCACCAACTTCCTTTGTTTTCCAGCTACAAATGGAAGGAGGCTCACACCCCTAGCTTCTCAGGCTACAACCTCAGGGAAGCTCCAATGCCCCAATTCTTTGGCTACAACTAGAAGGGGCTATGACCCCCTATGCTCTCCAGATACAACCCGAAGGTGGCTACAACCACCTATCCTTGCCCCGTCCAACCACCCTAACATAGAAGTATAATTATGGAACCATTGTCACACTATCACTGTGAGATATACTGCTATAGACCTATACCAATCAACCTGTAATCAACCTATAACAACATGTACCAATAACCTGTACCAACATGTACCATACATCAACCTATACCTCAACTTGTACCATCAACGAGTGCATCAACCATGCACCCAATATGTACCAATCATGCATCAAATACACATCAAATATGACTCATCAAGATGTACCAACATCATAAAGTATACACCTCATGAATGTGCCAACTCATCAACTACTTGTCTCAACCATGTACCTCAACCATACACCAAGTACATATACCAATATAACCATCAAAATTTCTTTAGCAATACATCACACTATCCATAACCAAATACCATAAACCCTTACATCAAACCATGTGCCAAAACCTAACTATTATGTAGCCTCAAGCTAAACCAACAACTTCAGCAACAGATCACAACCAAAAGACCAATACCCATATGCCAAATACCAACAACAAAATACCAATTGTATCCCTCAACAAATCTGATATATGCAACAATACTGAACATCCAATACCATCTCAAGAGATAAACCCTAGCTCATAAAACATACCTCAAACAAGATGTGCCATATCCCTCATAAATAGACCCCAACCATGTTGTTGCTATGATTTTTCTTCCGCACTTTTTCTGCCACACTTTTTTTTCTGCGATTTTTCTGCCGCACTTTTTCTGACACGATTTTTCTGCTGCACTTTTTCTGACGTGATTTTTCTGCCGCACTTTTTCTGACGCGATTTTTCTACTGCACTTTTTCTATTGCAATTTTTTTGCCATTATTTTTCTGCCGCACTTTTTCTGCCGCATTTTTTCTACCGCATTTTTCCTGCCGCACTTTTCCTACCACACTTTTTCTTCTACAATTTTTCTCTATAAATAATACCTTCCCAAATAACCTTTCACATAAATAGATATTCAATGATAGTCAAGTTTGATTAAATGAAAGAGCCTTGCCTCGTATTTATACTTTCATGTAGCATCCCACTTTCCATATTTTAGGGAATTCTCCATTAACTTTATTATTTAAATAATTTCTTTTTCAAACACTTTGACTTTTTGGGGCTTCTAGATGATTCATGAGGGTTGTTCAACTTCACATGGACATAACTCTCTAACCGTGAGGATTTATGTGACGTTCCACATACCACCGAAAATGGAATGACATGTACTATCCATATAGAATATTCTTACCATGGAATGAATAGTACTATCCATTTATGTGACTCATAGCTCCCCCTATTATCATCGATCCTCCTGGAACCATGCCTCTGTACTCTTTCTCCAAGAAATTCTATATTTTCATCTGATAAATCTCTCCCCCTTTGCCATCAATGGAAAATGTATATTTCCATCTGGGGATACTCCCCTTGACTGAACTCTTCCTGAAACTAATGTCCCAACCTAAAATATCCTCTTCATGGTGATTCCTTGTGTAAATATAAGAAATATAAGATAAGCATTCAAAAGAATTCATTTTGGAGTAGAATTTACTCTGAGTCTCAGGCGAAGATACTCAAAGGATTCTCTTGGAAGCGATTTTGTAAATATATCTGCCACTTGTTCTTTTGTGCCCACATATTCAAATCTGATGTTCTTCTTTGCAACTTGTTCCCGTAAAAAGTGATACTTGATTGGAATGTGTTTCATCTTGGAGTGCATCACTGGGTTCTTTGATATACTGATGGTGCTTGTATTATGACAATAGATTGGAATGGGATCATCATACTCAACCTGTATATCTGTCAGAGTTTGTTTCATCCATAGAACTTGTGTACAACATGATGCTACTGCAATATACTCTACCTTGACTATAGATAAGGATATTGATGATTTTTTCTTTCTTAAACATGATACTAAACAGTCACCCAAGTAGAATGTTGCTCCATTGGTGCTTCGTCAGTCATCAATTCTACCTTACCAATCTGCATCTGTGTAGGAAATAAGTGATATATCCTTTCCTTTTGGATACCATAATCCAAAATCTTATGTTCCTTTGAGATATCTAAAAATCCTCTTCACTGCTAATACATGTGATTCCCTTGGTGTTGCTTGAAATCATGCCACCTGTCCAACTACCTGCATTACATTTGGTCTGGATGTTTTCACATATAGTAAGATACCAATCATTGACCTATATTTCCTTTGGTCTGTAGACTTTGAATCATCATCTTTTCTCAACTTGCAACTGGTTTGTATAGGAGTGGTAACTGGTTTGCAGTCTTCCATTCCGAACCTCTTTAGCATTTCTATGATTACTTAGTTTGAGAAATAAAAATTCCTTGGTTTCTTTGATGTATATGAATACCCAAAAAGAAGGATAGTTATCCAAGTAATTCCATTTCAAATTTATTATGCATATCCTTTGAACATTTTTGTCTTAACCTGTCAATAGTACTTCCAAAAATAATATCATCAACATAAACTTCAATTAATAAAATACTCTCTTGAGTTACCTTGATGTAGAGGTTGTTGTCTGCAATTCCTTTTTTGAACCCTGCCTGTTGTAGATATTTATCTAGTCTAGAATACCATGCTCTAGAGCATGTTTTAGATGATACAAGGACGTCTTCAATTTACACACATAATATGCGTTCTCTGAAAACTGAAATCATTCTGGTTGTTCAATGTAGAGTTCTTCTTTGAGTTCCCCATTCAGAAAAGATGATTTCATGTCCATATGATACACTTTAATATTCTTGGAGCATGTGTAAGATAGGAGCAATCAGATTGCTTCCATTCTGGAAATTGGAGCAAATGTCTCTTCAAAGTTGATTCCTTTAACCTATGTGTATCCTTTACATACCAATCTAGCTTTGTTCCTTGTAACATGTCCATATTCATTTAATTTATTTATGAATACCCACTTTGTGCCAATCACATTCTTATTCTCTGGTCTTGGAATCAATTCCCAAGTGTCATTCTTCTCTATTTGATCCAATTCTTCATCCATGGCCTTATTCCAAAATTCATCCTTGTTGGCCTCTTCAAAATTATTTGGTTCAATTGTAGATGAGAGTGCTAAGTGTGTTTGTTTTGGTGAGTAAATTTTTATTCTAGTCTAAAATCCTACATCTTTGTTTCTGATAATCTAATATGAAGGATGATTCTTATGTAATCATTTGCTAGGTGTCTTTGGAAGCACTTGCTGAACTTTCTCTTCTACTTATGTTTGATCCTCTTCATCTTTCCCTTCTACTTCTGCTCATCTTCTATTAAGCCTTAATATTGACTCATTACCCCTTAATTGGGGCATATTACATTATTAATGTTATTTTATTTATGTCGTATTTATTCCATTAGTTGTAATTATACCTCTTAGTCTCCTATATATACCAAGGAGACATTTTCATTTGGAATCATCTTGTACTTGAACATTTATGTGGGATAAAAGGAGATTTCCCCCTCGAAGAGGCTTATTATATGAAATTATCTCTTTCTCAAGGCATTGAGTACTTATTCTGAGGTTTTTCTATGCTCTATTGATATTTGGTTCTTAACATATGGTATCAGAGCTCAAGGTCTTGGGGTTTCGCTGCTACATCTGAGACACCATGGAATTTTTTCTATAACTTTTGTTCGACAATGTTTCAGAAGGAACGGATTGGAGGATATTTAGTAGATGGATCAAGTTATGTTGGGTTAAAATTTTAGCTCCTGAGGCCTTAAAATTTCAAAGATACATCATGTGCAACATAGGGTTTTGGAATCATCCTCAACTGAGTCATTGTGGAATTTTCACTATAAAATGTTTTCTATAAAGTTTTAGACCCTGAAATCTGGATTCTATTCCCATAAATTAGTAAGGTATTTGTGGTAATAATTTCAGCTTCTGGGTCATCTTACATTTGTATATACACCCTGTGGAAGATAGGGTATCTGACTAGTCCTATTGACTAGTCTCAAGAAGGTGTTCTAGGTAAAATAATCATAAAGTCTTCCTAGAGTATCCAAATTGAGTGAGACTAGTTTCATTGGATAGTGGATAGTTTGTAGTATTTCTGGTACAAGTTTTATAATTTTATATCAATTATTTTGTGTGAGGCACGCTATACAAGTGAGATCTCTTGGAAAACCCAAAAAGAAGCAATTTGTAGGGAAGTTACCATAAATTCCACTTGGCACATCCAATTTTGATCAGACTTGTGGCATTGTAGAGAAGAAATATCAGAGAACTACATAAAAGAAAGTGTCATACCCAGAAGGTCCAAAACTTGGGAGATACAATAGAAGAAATATTGTCTAGCAGAACCACCTCAAAATCAAGGTTCAAAAGTGATACTTGGCCAACATGCCACCCAAAAAGGGAACTTCTACACCAAATAAGCCTCCAGACAATCCTACTTTGACTCTTGATGAAGGTGAATAAATGCGTAGGGACATAAATGATTTACAAAAGAAGATAGTAACAAAAGATGAACTACAAGAGATGGAAGCTAAGTTGGAGGCCAAGATGGATGGTTTAAAAGAGGAGATCATGGAAGTATTGAAAAATTTCGTAATAGAGAAGACACCTGAAAGTGAAAATGCATCCCATGAAATTCATGATAAGGACACAAGGAAGGTGAATCAAGAATGGATAAACTCCAACTTTGGGTTGAAGACCAACCACAGTCCTAAGATCGATATGAGGAAGTTTGATGGCAAGGATCCAATCACATGGATACTTCAGATGGAGCAATTCTTTGATCTACAGAATGTGCCACATACACAAAAGGTACAAATTTCTTATTTATATTTAGAACCCAATCAATTTGTATGGTATCGATGGATTTGTTCTCGCAAATCACTCGTCACTTGGAAATTTTTCACGGAAGAAATGATAGCACACTATGAGGATACAAGGAACAATACCTTCTTTAGCCAATTGATAAATCTCAAGCAAAAGGGTTCAGTTACCGAGCACATTGAGAACTTCCAAAGATTGAATATAAAGGTAACATATATTCCAGATG
>ML786028.1:960858-990018 GCA_009831015.1 Picea engelmannii | reverse complement strand
AATGTGTGACCAAGGTCATAAATTTACTTTCGATTCACAAAAGTGTGAGATAAGAAAAGAAGGTTCAGGGAAATTGGTCACTACAGCTGCAAGAACTTCAAGCAACATATATGTGTTAAGCGAAATTGGAAATGAAAAGTGTTTTCTTAAAAAGGAAGATGAAATTTGGCTATGGCATAGAAGAATGGGTCACATGCATTTTGATAACCTTCTCAAAGTCAACAAAAGAGAAGTAGTCAGAGAAATGCCCCACATCATGAAACCAACCAACACTTTGTGCAAGCATTGCCAACAAGGAAAGAAAACAAAGACCAGGTTCAAATCGAAGGAATATTCAACAACAAAACCACTGGAAATTGAGCATACTGATCTAGTTGGACCAACTGCAACAAAAGGCTTAAAAGGTGAGAGATACTTTATGTTATTAGTTGATGATTATACAAGAATGAATGCAGTTTGCTTTCTCAAAAATAAATCAGAAGCTTTTGAAAATTTCAAGATCTACAAGGAAATGGTTGAAAATGAGATGGATTCAAGAATCAAATGCTTAAGATCGGATAATGGAGGAGAATTCACCTCAAAGGAATTTATGGACTACTACAGCAATCATGGAATAAAAAGGCAATTCTCCATCACTAGGACACCTCAACAGAATGGAGTTGTTGAAAGAAAGAATAGGATAGTACAAGAAATGGCTCGAACAATGATAATGGATTCAAAGTTGACAAATATTTATTTGACACAGGGAGTGCATATAGCAGTTCACATTCAAAATAGACTAATGCTCAGAAACAACACTAATAAAACTCCCTACGAGCTATGGAAAGGAAGACCAGCAAATGTGAAGGACTTCAGAGTTTTTGGAAGCAAATGCTACATCAAAAGAGAAGATGGAAGAATGGGAAAGTTTGACTCTCATGTGGACAAAGGAATATTTGTTGGTTACTCAAGTACAAGGAAATCATACAAGTGTTACAATCTAAGATTAAACAAAGTTGTGGAAAGCATCAACATAACAATTGATGAAACAGTAAGACCATAATCAAAGAAAGAAGAAAACAAATCAATAGAACAACTTTTTGAAGAAGAAGATGAAAAAGAAGAAGAAGAGGAAGATGAAGATGAAGAGAATCCGATAGAAGTAGAAGAGCAAGTTCAACAAGTATCTCCAAAAAAACCTAGAAAACGAGTACAAAAGAATCATCCTTCAGATCAGATTATTGGAAACAAAGATGCAAGAGTTGAGACTAGAAGAAAAATTTGTTCACCAGAACAAACACACCTAGAACTCTTATCTACAATTGAACCAAACTGTTTTGAAGAAGCCAGCAAGGATGAATTTTGGAATAAGGCCATGGATGTAGAATTGGATCAAATAGAGAAAAATGATACTTGGAAATTGGTTCCAAGACCAAAGAATAAGAATGTGATCGACACAAAATGGGTTTTCAGGAATAAATTGAATGAAGATGGACAAGTTACAAGGAACAAAGATAGAATGGTATACAAAGGATATGCACAGATTGAAGGAATTGACTTTGAAGAGACATTTGCCCCAGTTGCCAGAATGGAAGCAATCCGTTTGCTTTTAGCTTATGCATGCTCCAAGAATGTTAAAGTATATTAGATGGATGTAAAATCAACTTTTCTGAATGGGGAACTTGAATAAGAAGTCTACATTGAACAACAAGAAGGATTTCAGTTGTCAGAGAACACAGACTATGTGTGTAAATTAAAGAAGGCCTTGTATGGTCTAAAATAGGCTCCTAAAGCATGGTACTCTAGACTGGATAAGTATCTGCAATAGGTAGGGTTCAGAAAAGGAAGTGCAAACAACAACCTCTACATCAAGGTAAGTCAAGGTAATATTTTATTAATTGAAGTTTATGTTGATGATATTATTTTTGGTAGTGATGATGACAGGTTAAGCCAGAAATTTGCAAAAGACATGCAGAATGAATTTGAAATGTCTTTACTTGGAGAACTATCCTTCTTTTTGGGACTTCAGATATGACAAAACAAACAAGGAATTTTTATTTCTCAAACCAAGTATATCAAAGAAATTCTAAAGAGGTTTGGAATGGAAGATTGCAAACCAGTTATCACTCCCATGCAAACCAGTTGTAAGTTGAGCAAAGATGACGATTCAAAGTCTACAGATCAGAGGCAATATAGGTCAATGATTGGCAGCCTATTATACGTGACAACATCCAGACCAGATGTAATGAAGGAATTTGGACAGGTGGCACAATTTCAAGCAGTACCAAAAGAATCACATGTATTAGTAGTAAAGAGGATCTTTAGATATCTCAAAGGAACATAAGAGTTTGGATTATGGTATCCAAAAGGAAAAGATCTATCACTTATTGCCTACAAAGATGCAGATTGGGCAGGTTGTATTGATGACCGACGAAGCACCCGTGGAGCAGCGTTCTACTTAGGTGAGTGTTTGGTATCATGGATAAGCAAGAATCAATCATCAATATCTCTATATACAGACGAGACAACGTATATTGTAGCAACAACATGTTATGCACATGTTCTTTGGATGAAACAAACTTTGACAAATATACAGGTTGAGTATGATGAGTCCATTCCAATATATTGTGATAATACAAGTGCCATAAATATCTCAAAAAACCCGATGATGCACTCCAAGATGAAGCACATTCCAATCAAGTATCACTTTCTACGGGAACGGGTTGCAGAAAAGAACATCAGAGTTGAGTATGTGGGCACAAAAGAACAAGTGGAAGACATATTTACAAAACCACTTCCATGGGAAGCCTTTGAATATCTTCTCCAAAGACTTGGAGTTATTTCTACTCCAAAAATGAATGCTTTTTGAATGCTTTTTTGTTAAGGTCCTAACCCGCACATAGGTAGATCAATGTATTCGGATGTAATAAAGGTCAATATTAATAAGACCTTTCAATAAAATAGAATAAGGCGGATGTAAGAAGACCTAATAGAAGCTTCCGCTTCTAGAAGGATCTTCCTCTAGATGCTTCTCTTAATAGACATATTTAGTATAAATAAGGGTCGAGGGTATGAAAACCCTAGCTTGGAGATTATTGTAACAGAGCACTGCTCCATTGGAGGTTGCTCCCTCGAAGAGGCCTGTGAACATTGCTTTCTGAATCAAAGTGCTATTTCTATTACTATTCTTATATCATTTCTATGTTATTGTGAAGATTATGCTGGATATTTTACTGTTATTCTACCATTTCTAGCATTTTATTTATGTTCTGCATATTTTATATATCTCGTATCTTTCATTTTTGAATGCTTATCTTATATGTCTTAGATGTACATGAGGAAGCAACATAAGAGGATAGTTTCTCATGGGGATCAGCCCCAGATGGAAAGATACCTTTGCCATTGATGACAAAGGGGGAGAGATTTATCAGATGTAGAGGACGGAGGCATGGTTCCAGGGGGAGTAGATTTATCAGATGTAGAGGACAGAGGCATGGTTCCAAGGGGAGCATATTTATCATATGCAGAGGACAAAGGCATGGTTCGATGGGGAGCATGAGTGATATGATTTCAGTATTGCATCAGAGTGTTTCCATCAATGTCAAAGGGGAAGATTGTTGATTAAGGTTGGTTGTCATTGATGTCAACCCTTGAAGAAAGCCCCATAGAACAAAGGTTTGGGTAATGGACCCAATATTGTTTGATGTAAATATGACTCATTATTATTTTTTCATGGTTAATAAGAAGTAAATATAGATGAACTCCAAAGTGGTCCCCTTATGGTGAAAGCCCCCACGGGAAGACGCTTTGGGGAGTAAGAGAACCCATGCTTAATTGTGGAATAATGAGATGAAGTAAAGTGAACTTGTCAAGGAAAATATCATATATGGATAGTTCTTATCATGTCATTTCCAGTGGTATGTGGAACACCACATAATTCCTCACGGTTAGAGAGTTATGGCCATGAGAAGTTGGAGACCCCAGGTTTGGGTAACGGACCCAAGTTTGTTTGATGGGTAACAATATGATTTATGATATATTTTTAGATAATACTATTCTATATGGATGTTACATGTCATGCCATTTTTGGTGGTATGTAGAACGTCACATAACTCCTCACGGCTTGAGAGTTATGGCCTTACGAAGTTGGAGGACCCTCATATGTCATGTAGAAGCCCCAAAATGTCAAAGTAGTCAAAGTGGTTTAAGAGTTTTTAAAAGGTAAATAATAAATTGAAGTGATGAGTGTATTATAATTCAAAGTGAAAACAAAATAAATTATTTCAATAATAAATTTAATGGAGAAATTAGAAGTGGACCCAACCCTAAAATAAGGAAAGTGGGCCAAGTGACCTAGAAGATGTTTTTAAGGAAGCTACTTGGAGAGTATAAATAAGAGGCAAGGCTCTCTCATTTGAAATACACTTGAAACTATTGAATATCTATAGGTGTATGAGGTAACCAAATGATATCTAAGCCAAAATTCTAAGGAAAGTGAAGAAAAGAAGGCCGAAATGCAAGGAAGGATAAATTCTTTTGATGGTGCTTTCTAAGGTATGTTATTTACAGGTCATCTCACCATTTTCGCTATAACGTTTTTTCTATAATGATTCAGATCCTGAAATTACTATTCTAGTGAGAAAACATATCCAATTATCTGTGGTAAAAAATTCATCTTGTGGGTTGTTGTATTTTGGGAGTTACACTCCATGGAAAATAGGGTTTTTGGCCAGTCCTGAAACTAGTCAAATTCAGGTGTTTCGAGTAAAAACATCATAACTTCTTCATAATAGATCCAAATTTAGTGAGACTAAATGTGTTGGTTAGGGTACAGTCTTTAGTATTCAATGTAATATTTTCATATCAATTCATCAAATATTTTGTGCAGGGAATTCTCTACAAGGTCGCTCTCTAGAATAAGCCAAAATTCAGCAAGATATGTCATTTTTGCTATAACTCCTTTTCTGAGCGGTTCCAAGTAGTGACACTTGGAGGAATTGCATAAAACACGCTGAAGAACATTGTATGTCAGTTTCATATCTTTATACATTACAGGTTTAAAGTTATGATTACTTCAATTTAGGGTTGTTGACTAATCCAAAAACTAGGCATGTGAGACTAAAGAAAAGTTTAATGAAAATGATAGTCTCTTGTTTTTAAAGTTAAGGAAGGTTTGAAGGAATGTGATCATATACACTAGACCTTTTATAGAGATAAAAATCAGATTTGGATGATGAAATTGATGAGGGATTTTGGTTGTGGTACATGTTGAGTACATGGTTGAGACAAATAGTTGATGAATTGGCACACATACATGAGGTGTATAGTTGATGATGCTGGTACATGTTGATGAGTCATAGTTGATGAGTAGTTGACATATTATTGGTACATACTTCGTACATGGTTGGATTCACTTGTTTATGGTACAGGTTGATTACAGGATGGTGCATGGTTGATGCACTTGTTTATGGTACAGGTTGAGGTACAGGTTGATGCATGGTTGTTGCATGGTTCATATTTATTGGTATAGGTTTACAGCGGTATATCTCATAGTGATAGTGTGACTGTGGTTTCATCATTCTACTTCTACTTTAGGGTGGAAAGATGGGGCAAGGACGGGTGGTTGTAGCCAGCTTCCGGTTGTAGCTGGAGAACATTGGGGGTTGTAGCCTCCTTCTAGTTGTAGACAGAGAATTGGGAAGTTGGAGCTTCCCTCAGGTTGTAGCCTGAGAAACTAGGGGGTTGGAGCCTCCTTCCAGTTGTAGCTGGAAAACAAAGGAAGTTGGTGCTTCCAATGAATGTAATTATTCAAGACATATAAGGAAAAGCATTCCGTGGTTTTCTCTCGATTTAGGTTTCCACGTAAAACACTGGTGTATTGTGTATATGTGTGATTGCTTATTTCTTACTGCTCATTATTGGATAACAATTCTACATTGATATAACATTTGAAGTAAAAGGATTATAATTACACTATTACTGATTCACCCCCCATCTTAGTAATCCAACAGTTCTTTCTTTCAACAACTCCATTCTGTTGAGGTGTTCTAGCAATGGAGAATTTTCGTTTTATTCCATTCCTACTATAGTATTTCATAAATTACTTTGAAGTTAATTCTCCTCGATTATCAGATCTCATACATTTGATTTTTGAATCCATTTCATTTTCAACAATTTCCTTGTAGACCTTGAAGTTTTCAAAAGCTTCTGACTTATTCCTAAGAAAGAAAACTACAATCATTCTTGTATAATCATCAATTAATAAATCAAATTATTTCTCACCTTTTAAATCCTTTGTTGTAGTTGGTCCAACTAGATCAGTATGCATAATTTCCAGTGATCTTGTCGTTGAATATTCTTTTGATTTAAGCTTGGTCTTTGTTTGCGTTCCTTGTTGACAATGCTTGCATAAAGTGTTGGTTGGTTTCGTAATTTGCGGCATTTCTCTAACTGCTTCCTCTTTTCTGACTTTGACAAGGTTATCAAAGTATATGTGACCCTTTCTTCTGTGTCATAGCCAACTTTCATCTTCCTTTCCTAGACAACACTTTTCATTTCCAATTTCACTTAGTAAATATATGTTTCTTGAAGTTCTTGTAGTTGTTGCAATCAATTTTGCTGAACCTTCTTTTCTTATATCATACTTTTGTGAATCGAAAGTAACTTTATGACCTTGTTCACATATTTGATTCACACTTAGAAAATTATGTTTCATATCTTCTACTAGTAGAACATTTGTTTCCTTAGTATTCTTGTTTCCAATTATGTTGTGCATTTTCCAATGATTTTAGTTGAATCATCATTTCTAAAGGAGACTGATCCATCTCTTTCCTTTCTTAATGTAAGAAACATGTATTTATCGCCTGTAATGTGTTTTGAAAAACCAATGTCAAAATACCAACCACGTTTCTTCTGCTTACATTGTAGAGTGAGTGTGAATTCCTCATTGTTATATTGATTCTAATTACTTATCCATGTTCTCTTCCAAGGTTATTGTCTATGACTGTTGTTGTTCTCTTGTGGTTCTCTAGGAGGAACTTTCATTCTATAATATTTAGACATGTGTCCAAATTTTTTACACTTGTAGAATTTCATTTCAGTGCTCAATGATTCTAACCTATTGTAACTTCTTCTCTGTGTTTTACTAGGCCTTCTTGGATAACCCTTTTGTGTATGACTTTCAAAGTTGTTTATGTTCCTCTTGTTATCTTCGAAATTCATAGCTTTATGTACAAAATTATTACATGCATAACATAAACCAAAAAATAGAGTTTGATACCTAGGTGTTTAATATCTTTTGAAAGGAGTTTCTCTTCTGAATCCTTCTTCTTATTGAGGCCTATTTGTCGGTTGTTGATTCTTAAATTTGAATCTTCTCGATGAAGGAGTGTTCCTGCAATATACCTTGTCGATCTTCCTATCCCGTTTGATTATTTCTGCATATCTTTTTGGACATGTTTCTTGTTCTATTGTTTTGGAGCTTGACCCCTTTTCTTTTTGATTGTATCCAAGTCTAGACTTGTCATGATGAGGTTTGTTACTGCTGATAATATCATCCAAATTTTTTGAGTTGTTCTTCATATTTTTCTTTTGAATATCATTTCTTAATGTGACAATCTCTTCTTCCAAATTTCCAATGATCATATCTCTTTCTTCTAGTTGTTCTTTGAGTGATTCTTCAAATTTTTTATTTTCTTCTATTTGAACCTTCAAATTTGTGATCATTTGTTCTAGTTCATGAGTCTCTTCTTTCTTGTTTAGTTCTTCTTGTAGCTTCTTGATTTTCTTCTTCTCTCTTCTTATAACTTCTATGGAACACAACAATTATTCTCGGTAGTCAACTTCTGCCTCTTCATATTCTTCTTCGGCCTCTTCATATTCTTCTTTGGTGTCTTCTTTGTCAGAGTCTTCTACTGCCATGAAGAGAAATCTTTCTGTCTCACTGTCACTGAATTCATCTTCATCTGATCAGGAGATGTCTTCTTTGGTGCATAAGATTTTCTTGAAATCTTTCTTTGTGGTTATTTTTCCTTTGTATGTTTGTTTTCTATTTGAGTAATCTTCATCATTTCTCTTATTTTTCTTATGAGGACATTTGTTAGAAAAATGATCAATACCATCAAAATTAAAACAATAAATGGAAATTTACCTTTATATATGTCGTTGGTTCCCTTATTCAATATTATGACAAAGATGGTCATTTCTTCATCATCTTCTGAGATGTCACTGTTGCTACTATGTTCTTTTTCTTTTTTCTTTCCCTTTTTCTTTGGACTTTTGGATGATTTGAAAGATGCTTCTTTTATATCTGGATTTTCGTGTTCAATTCTCATTTCATACATTGTGAAGATTCCATGTAGTTCGTCCATGCTTATTGATTCTAGATCTGCTCTTTCTTCTCGTGTTGATATCTTAGGATCAAATATTATAGGAAGAGATCTTAGTACCTTTTGAACAATTACAGATTCTTTAATTTCTTCTCCCAATCCTATGATTGCATTTATTGTTTCATCGACTCATAAGAAGTAAGATTCAATATTCTCATTTTCCTTCATCTTTAGTTGTTCGAGCTGACCTCTGTAAGTTTCAAGATTTTCTTCTTTGACTTTTGAATCTCCTTCATAAACATTTTGGAGCTTGTGCCAAATATCTTTAGCGGATTTAAAATGTATAACTTTGGTGTATAGTGATTCACAAAGACCATTCATAAGTACATTTGTGGATTTGGAATTAATTTTCTCGAGTTTCATTGCTCTTTAATTTGTCAGCGAAACTGTTGGTTATTTGTATCCATCTACAACTGATTTCCATATTTCAAATCCATGTGCATGTATATATGTTTTCATCCTTCTTCTCCAAAATCCATACTTTTTTCCATCAAATTGTGGTATTCCATTTTTATACATGTTGTTGCTCTCCATGATCTACCTTTCAGTGGTTAAACTGATTTCTGAAGGAACCTGCTATGATACTAATTGTTGGATTACTGAGAGGGGGGGTGAATAAGTAATAGATAAATTTAAACCTTTCAACCATATAATGCAAGTGTTATATCAATGTAGCATTATCATCCAATAATTGTAGAGTAAATAAACAATGAACAAATGAGAAATCATACACATACACAGTACACCAGTGTTTTTACGTGGAAACCCAAAGCGAAAGAAAACCACATAATGATTTTTCTTATATTCCTTGAAGAATTACATTTATTGGAAGCACCAACTTCCTTTTTTTTCCAGCTACAACTGGAACGAGGCTCTAACCCCCTAGTTTCTTAGGCTACAACCTGAGGTAAGCTCCAACTCCCCAATTCTCTAGCTACAACTAGAAGGATACTATGACCCCCTATGTTCTCTGGCTACAACTGGAAGGTGGCTATCACCACTTATCCTTGCCCCATCCAACTGCCCTAACACAGAATTAGAATGATGGAACCATTGTCACACTATCATTGTGAGATATACTATTGTAGACCTATACCAATCAACCTGTAATCAACCTGTAACAACACGTACCATACATCAACCTGTACCTCAACTTGTACCATCAATGAGTGCACCAACCATGCACCCAATATGTACCAATCATGCATCAAATACACATAAAATATGAATCATCAATATGTACCAACATCATCAAGTATACACCTCATGTATGTGCCAACTCATCAACTACTTGTCTCAACCATGTACCTCAACCATACACCAAGTACATATACCAATATAAGAATCAAAATTTCTTTAGAAATACATCACACTATCCATAACCAAATACCATAAACCCTTACATCAAACCATGTGCCACAACCTCACTATTATGTAGCCTCAATCTAAACCAACAACTTCAGCAACACATCACAACCAAAAGACCAATACCCATATGCCAAATACCAATTCCATCCCTCAACAAATCTGATATATGCAGCAATACTTAACATCCAATACCATCTCAAGATCTAAACCCTAGCTCCCAAAACATACATCAAACAAGATGTGCCATATCTCTCATAAATAGACCCCAACCATGTTGCACTTTTTCTGCCGCATGTTTTCTGTCGTGATTTTTCTGCCGCACTTTTTCTACCACACTTTTTCTACTGCACTTTTTCTGCTACAATTTTTCTACCGTGATTTTTCTACCACGATAGTTTATCGCAATGTTTCTACCACGATTTTTCTGGCGTGTTTTTTCTGCCACACTTTTCCTACCGCACTTTTTCTTCTTCAATAATACCTTCCCAAATAACCTTTCACAAAAATAGATATTCAATGATATTCAAGTGTGATTAAATGAGAGAGCCTTTCCTCTTATTTATACTTTCATGTAGCATCCCACTTTCCTTATTTTAGGGATTTCTCCATTAACTTTATTATTTAAATAATTTATTTTGCAAACAATTTGACTTTTTGGGGCTTCTAGATGACTCATGAGGGTTCTCCAACTTCACATGGCCATAACTCTCTAACCGTGAGAATTTATGTGACATTGCACATACCACCTAAAATGGCATGACATGTACTATCCATCTAGAATAGTCTTACCTGCAAATATATAAAAAATCATACCATTATCCATCAAACAAACTTGGTTCCATTACCCAAACCTTTGTGCTACCAAAATTTGCTATCAAAATTTCTTCAATGGTGGACATCAATGGAAACTAACCCAATTAATCAACACTTTCCCACCAAAGCCTCCTAGATCTCGCCATGCCGTTTCCTCTTCCGCTGGAAAAAAAATTTAAAACCCTAGAATCATCTTGAAGAGCCTGGTTGACCAGTGTTCCTGGACACATGCATCTTATATTAGCTGCATTTTATTCTTTAGTTTAGGAAAATTTCATTGGTGGAACAGGCCACAACCAGTAAAACCAAAACCAATAATGGCTTATCGGGACAAAATTTGGATGTGTTCCCTACTCCAAATGATGGGAATTTTTATTGGGACTTCTTACCAGGGGAAACCCCCGTTGTTGACAAAGAGATATTTTTACCTAGTCAACAAAAGGTAATTTGATTTCAAATCCCATAAATGGGCTCTATCACAAGAGGTACTATGATTGCGAATTTTTTCTCAGGCATCTGTGCCTTTGTAATTATTGTATATTGGTAGTATTTAGGATTCTTTTTTAGTTCATATGTTTTTCGTTTCAATTTTCTTATCGTGTTTTTTATTGGTTGGAATATGTCATGAGAGTCTTCAATATTCATAGGGTTCATGGATGGTACAAGCCATCACACCCATGGCCCAAGTGGTAACTTCCATAGGTACTTGTATTGGGCCAAAAACAAACAATTTATCCAATTATATCATTGTGATTGAGCTTCTTAGGGATTCCATTTCACATGGTTTCGTATCTCTTGAGGTTGACCTGGATTCTTAGTTGGTAGTGTCATAGTTGAATGGAAAATACCATGTTTGTGATCCCACACTTCTTTGTCAATTCCTTCAGGTACATATTCTGGAACATTATTTGTATTACATTACATTCATTCATGTTCCTAGAATTTCTAACCTAGTGTATGATGCCTATGTTAATTATATGTTAGACTGACATTTGTTTCATACTAAAAATAATATAAGCACACACATATACACATGTATATAAAATAATTTCATATTTTCACATAATCATATAAGTACACATATACACATTTAATATCCATTAAGTACAAAAATGTAGGTTAATGTTACAAAATCAGGCTCCTAGCCCCGAATGTTTATATATACATCAGTACAAGTAATATGTAGGATCTATGCATAGAGCCATGCCTCTACATGTGTGTCTTGGTAACACACAACGACGTTGGTTAAATGTCAGAAGAGTCACAATTAATCCCTTAGCACCCCGACAACATGTCACTGCATATGCTCCAACAAGTCTTCTATCTGTACCATAGGAACTTGGTGTGTAAGGCAATATAGATTCCTTTGGAAATTCTATAGTACTCTCTCAATGTCCCCTCTAGAATGGTCCATGTCACGTCCTCTACGTCGATGACATGGTTAACCCTATGGTATTCTTGGTCTAAGATCTGCTCGTTCAAGGTATTTTGTTATCATTATTACCCATACCAAAGACATTTGAATTTTCTTTCACTTCTTGATAATTATATTAAATAAAAAAATAAAAAATCAATAGCTTTAAAAACTTAAAATAATTATTTATGTCTCCCAATGTAGCATCGGGAGGGAGTGAAATGGGAATATTAGGGTCACAACTAAATTTTATCCCCTTATAGGATAGTCATCTATGAAATAATGTGTCCACAATATTTCTCCCCCACCAATGGAATAAATCATCATCATAGGCATTGGACAGGTGCTCACCCCCCAACTACAATATGAGTTCGGCCCATCTGGTTATGCATGAAACTTTGAGTATATGTGGGTCCATGCAAAATCTTAGACTAATGGTCGACACCCTCTTGAAGTAGAAGGTTCAAAGGATGTATTCGTAGCCAAAAGAAATCATTTTTCCTATTTGCACTTGGTCAACTGAGTCTTCAATCATTATGGAAAGGATAAACTCCAATCATACACTATGGATATTCAGATTTGAATCCCAAAATTTTATGTTCTTAAGGTGAAGTAAGTGGTAATGTATTATTTGATAGTCACTTGTAACATACCCAACCACCCATAGGTCGAGCTACTCCACTTAAAATAGGCTTAGATAGGGTGCAACACCCTCTTCCATCAGCGGGTGGGGCACACTGCAGTCTAAAGCCTTGTTTCTCTGATATTATATCGAAATAAAAGGACTTATCATTAAAGTTAGAGGCATGAAAATCACATGCATAAGACAAGATCCATGCTACAATATAAAGAATAAGACAACGTGCCATGCACAAAAAATAACCAGTAGACATGCACATTAAAAATAGATATCTCTGAGATAATTAAATACACAATGGAATTAAACATTATACAGGAAACAAAAAGAACACTTATCTTTGCAATTAAACTTACATCAACTAGTTGCAGACCAAGGATGTTCTTCCCAACCATAGATGTTGTTGTTATTTTACTCTCAAAAATAGGTCACCCCCGAGCTAAGGATATGACTCCACAAGGACGATTCCTAGGCCAAATCTAAAACACACAACTGTTACCTAACTAGTTGTCAAGTTTCCCAACCACACAGCAAATTCAAATTTCCATCTCTCTTTCCCCCTCAGCCTACAAAACCTAAATAAATGAACACCCTTCTTTTCCATGCAGTCCCTTGGGATATCCCATTTCTCTCCATGGCTCCAATGCTATGGGTCAGGAAATCTCCCTACTAGAAACCCCAAGGATTCCCAGTTGTGGATAGTTCTATCTGAACTAACATCAATCTCGTAACTAACTTGCCTTTCAACACTCAAGGTATCAAAGGCCTTTCAACACTCAAAACAATCCAAAGTACACCAACTCTCTTCTAACCAACCTGGAAAGCTCAAGAGAATGCACCCCCTTCTCTACCATGCATTCCCTTAGGTTGTCCATATTCTTCCAAGACTCCAGTGCTTCTAGTCAAGAATCTCCATGCTGGGCCTCTTAGGATTCACAATTATGAGTAAAATTAACCAAGATCCACCCAAAAATCCATTCGTATCCATGATTCGACCAAGAGCACATGAATTCAGCCCGAGTGAGTGAAGGAAAAGGAGGAAGAAGAAGAACGAGAAGAATCGGAAAAAGAAGTCCCCCAAAATAGCCCCCCCAAGGGATGTTTAAATAATTACATTAAGACAAGATCCACATGGCCTCTCTCCCAAGAAGCTCATGTAACCCCTTTTCTCCATAAAATCAATTATGTGTAAATAAATAATAATTAAAAGAATTAGCCCCTCAAGCCCCCTCTCTCATGAAATCATATCCCCATATCTCTTTTGTCCTTGTCCTCTTGCAACCAACGATGTGTTTTATTAATGAATATGAAGTATTACACTTCCTAGGCACTTTGGCCCCTTTTCAACTTTACCAGCTCGCAATCCTAAGTCACAATTACGTAATACATTCTAGTTCATAAGGGTTAAAACCGGGGTGTTACATCCCCCTCCCCTTATTTTGGAACTGTCCTCAATGCACAACACCATTCCAATGTTATTAAAATTACAAATATATTCTCTTTGGACTTAATCCACACAGATATTCCAACCAATTGTTATATACATAGGCACTCCAACCTAAAATTAAACATGTATACATAGGCATTCTAACCCAAAACATGTATAATGATATTCATAATTTATACTTCTGGCAACAGTTCCAACTAGCAAGCTCTCCTTCCCACTCATCCCTGCACAACCCAAAGAAATGAACCCCTTTCTCTTCAATGCAGTCCCTCGGGATATTCCACTTCTCTCCAGGGCTCTAGTGCACTCGGCCATGAAGTTTCAAAGTTGTGGCTTCTAGAACTCCAACTGCAATAAGTCCATTGGACTTTCTTCATTCTATACCCTTATCATTCAGTTTCTCCAGCATCACCTTCTTATTTTCCCTCATAGTCTGGTACTTTTCTAGATCCTCAACATTCATCAATTTCCTACAACATTTCAAATCAACGAGCATGTTAATTCACAATTTGTGCATAATTTTTTTATTTTTTCTCAGAATCTAAGAGTAAATTTTCATAATACAGTACAATACTTATCTTTGTGGTCCGTGGATCTGCATCCATATGGATGTTTCATTAAATTTACTCATTATTTTCCTTGACATACCCATTGTGTGCATGATCCTAATCAATAGATTACAAGAACTATCAAAGTCTCCTCTTCCTCATGCTCACTCACCTTCCAAGCCTAGGCTTAGGAATCCCCTTCTCTGCTATACAGTCCCTAAGGCGATCCATCTTGCCTGAACAAGGCTTTCTTGCACAAGAAGATTTCTAGGGACACATGGTTCTCATGTCACAACAATATCCCTTTCAATGATTTCCATCTAGCATATCCAACATATCATCTATATTATACACATACAGTCATCATGAGATATCATTATAACCATTTTCAATCATAAATGTCAAATATATTTTATACAGGAAAACACAATTTTCCAAGCATGAGCTTTCTGCTCATAATGTTTGGCTCTGCAGCTGTAGATATTAGTATTCCTTATGGGCTTACATCACTTCCATATTCAAGACCATCCTACCTACAATTT
Organism: Picea engelmannii; assembly: GCA_009831015.1. NCBI lineage: Eukaryota > Viridiplantae > Streptophyta > Pinopsida > Pinales > Pinaceae > Picea > Picea engelmannii. The sequence goes on along the minus strand of ML786028.1, from coordinate 974,883 downwards.
TCTCAATTTACATTAAGCCAAAACAATTTGTCAGTAGTTTATTAAATTATAATTCCCAAAATTGTTTTATATAGGAAAAAACAAATTTCCAAACATGAGATTCTTCTCATAATAATTTGGCTCTTGCAACAATAGGCATTGGTCTTCTTTATGGGCTTACAACACTACCATATCCAATACCCTTTCTTCCTACAATTTCAACATTCCTTAGCCAAAACAATTGTCAATATCTCATGTACAAGCTATATATATATATATATATTCATGGTAACAAGTGATCTCAGAATTGTTTAAAACTACAATTAAATTACTTCCATCAATTCTTGACATTAAATGGAATATTGAATGGAATGAACCCATCATTATTTACACATGTATTATCAACCAATATTTTGTTTCTTCTATCCAAAAATATTTTTATTACTGTGTCTCCCCCAACATAGATTTTTTGTAATTTATCATTATGTAGCTACTTTAACCTGCAACTTTCTTGTTGTAATATCTAACAGTTCCTGAAGTGTTTTCAACTTCATGAGTTAGCAATACTCACATCATTTCAATTGTTAGCATAATCATTTCTATGTTATATAATATATACATGCATTCACCCCATCACTTGTAACATTTTTAATAGCTCCAAAACCTGATCTTGGAATTGTAACAAACAACAATCCAATCACCTTCAACTAGTACTCATCTTAAATATAATGCATCTATTCATCATTGCATATTTTCAGCACCACGGGCTTTTCATAATGCAACAATTAATTACTAAATAAAATAACAATCAATTTGACAATACCCATGACCACATCTATACAATGCATCCATGCATTGGTTACATAATACCACATAACTATGTCATGGATTCCACCATGATGATTTGGAAGGTCTGGACAATGCCTCAACACATCATGCACACACTTCCTACTGCTTTCCTGACTATGTGGATACCTTCCTTTTCAATCCAAACACAATACCAAGAATATAATTCTCAAGTGCTCTTTAGTTTCGGCAAGGAGGTTGCACTCCAAACATCATATATGCAGTAGATACCATTGAGAATTCACATAGTGCTACATCCCTTCCATATCCAACCATATTATAGTCTTAGACATGACTATCTGTATGGATATTCATTGTTATAGAAAGAGTATGTCTCCTAAATTAACCCAGTTATGATCCCATAACCAATCATAACATAATATGCAACCAACATTTTATCCAAATTCATTCTAGCATCAACAAGATTTACATACTCTAGGCCTTTGGCCATTACATATCAATTTAAATATTGAAAATTAACTGAGGGAATTCTTACCTCAATCCCCTTCAACATGTATGCATCAACATAAACTAAATGTGTACCTTCCTGGTTGTTATTAACCTACTTGTTTCTATCTAACCAACTGATATTTGTATAAGCTCACAAACTTCCTCCTTCATCATTTTGATCACCATTCCTTCCACCATAATGGGTCTTCACCTAGATTGAAATTATAAGCAACAACAACATCCACATCATTAACCCTGCTATATTATTTTTCCTCAATACATAATCCATAATTAGTCATACTCAATCATTATTTCATAATAATAGACTATTCTAAGTTCACAAGCATGTTATATGCATATCCAAGCATGTGCAATTACACATCCATATGCACCAAGAATTTACTGCTAGAATGCCTACTAATGCATATGCATTTTAACTTCATTGTATGCCTCATGCACTCTAGTGGATTTCTGTTTTAATTAACTTATTTATTTATCTATTTATGTTGTAGCTAGTTTTCCTTGAACTCCTTCAGATTCGTGTTTCCTTGTGTGCTCCCATTCTACTCATCTGCACTATGGTTCCCTGGTCTGAAAACTTTCTAGCCAAGTTCCACTTGGCCATTCTGCAATCCAACTAATGTGTTCTATTTTCAGCAGCCTCTCCTAGGAAGTCATATCCAACTTTACTTTTAAGAAACATTCAAACACCCTGGAATAAAGTAGCTCAAACATTCCATCACTCTACTTCAACATTATTGAATAAAAAACTATTACTCCTAGTTCTCCATTAGATTATTTTATTAACATTTCCCTGTGAAACCATACCTTTCACACTTAATACCATTCCACAATGGAAGTCCATTTTCATTCAGTGACACTTTTCAAGTGAGAGAGCATTCAATTTCTCTACATTGGCATCCTATTTCCAATTTGAATTCCGATATCAGAAGTGGATTTATTTCACACTTAAGATTTGCAACTGTCTACACCTCTCTTCCTTCAAGGCTAGGCATTCATACATTTCCTTTCTATTCCCTTGAATGAAATTTTTAATCTGCTATCTTCATATCCTATGTGAGGATTCTTGTTGTTGTTATACCTACAGTTTATTCAGATTATCTGGTTGTTGACAAATATTTTTGTTCCACTATTCTTGAGTTCTTTTTCCACCTTTCATTACTTTATCTATATCCCTTGATTTCCTCATCCAACTCCTGTAAGCTCTTTCATGCTTCCATGACCATAATATATGATCCTAGACTGGAATTGATCTGATTATACCTCTAATCCTACCAAAATATGCAAGCAATAATCTGGTTAGAATTATACATATCATACAAAATTGCCAATTAAATTTGCAGATACCTTTTATGTTTAATTGAGGAAGAAAAATTGGAATAATTCTAGCTCATTCTCCTTTGAATCAGCCTTCCAACGACTATATTCTTTCCCCAATCGGATATCGGAGTTGAAAGTTAGGGATCCCTAAAAAAACCACTTTCATCCCCCTTTAGCTAATACAAAAATTTGAAAAATGCAAAGGCGCTTCCTTCAAACCAAGTTCCACGTGATGACGGCTCGAAACCTTGGGATTAATCACCCTTTAGCGCCTTTCTCTATGTTCTTACACATGGGAAATTTCACGAACACCAAGCCTGAGGGTTGGTCTAATTCTAGGCCCTTTTTACCTTAGCATGGGACTGACATTGGAACCAAGTCCTCTGGACTTCATCCTTCGACTATTTTTCCATATCAAGTTTTGTTTTCCCTCGTAGTTACAATTCTATGAACCCATCAATCATTCCACTAGAAAAAATGGACGATTGAGATTTAATATCCCATCGAATGTACGATCCCTCCCCCATCTGAAGACCTCAATGAGATATGTGGTTTCAACTTAGTCAAGTGTTGAGATAGGAGAATCTCAACCAATTCAGAAATTTGGTTCTATAGGGCTCTGAGATATTTTTATTCCCAAGTCTTCCACCTTCCCGAAGTGACAATCCCCTGAAGTGATTACCCTGTTCATCCATGGATTAATTGGACGATCGATATTTAATCAAGCATTCAGATGGACGATCCTCACACACTTCAAAAATTAGACACTCTGAGGCTCCAAAATAATTCCATTTCTGAGTCTACCACTTCCCTATAGTGAAAATACTCTAAAGTACTTACCCTTGTCATCCACGGTTTAATCCAACAGTTGAGAAAGGTACTGAAGGAAACTCATATCGACAGTCTGCATGCCTTCATGAATTCAGGATTTGACACGTTTAACTGGTAGAAACCTAGAAACCCCTAGAGTCACATACTCCCAGAGATGACAAGACATGCTAAAGTAAACTAGGGTGAAATGGACCCATGGCATTTGTGTCACATGCCACTAAAAAATGAACAGATTGGGGTCCAAAAGTTACCAAATCTAGGTGACACATGTCCCCACATGGTGCCCCTGCCACATGGAATAATCCATGTCATCAACCAAGTTAGCACTGCCATTTGTCTTTCAATTAGAGTCATTTTTTAGTTGAGTTATAGCCCATGTGTCAAAACACATGAATTCAGGTACGTAGCAATGAAGGGGCTGAAGTCAAAAAGTGACTGGTTGGCCCTTGGAAGTAGAAAGGGATGTGAGAGTTGAATCATACGTGAATGGTACGAGTATGTTGTTCCCAAAAATTCAGGTCCTATCAAAGTTAGTCTATATGTGCCGCAAGTCAAGTCAAGTAGTTAATGGAGGTCACATCGAAAATTTTTGTAAATATTATCAATGCATCATGAAGGCCAAAGGAATGAAAAATCATGGCGTTCACATCACGTATTCCCTGTAGCCCATATCACCTGTACCTTACACACAAGGATGTGTTATGGAAAATCTGTGATTTGATTTGAAACATCTAGTTTCCATGAATTCAGTGTTATTTGGCACAATTATTCCTTCCGCCCTATTTGTTATAAATCCCAAAGGTTCTACACCAATTTTGTTCATGTAATCATATTCAGGATCTGTCTGTAAGTTTTCTCATAGGCCCAGGTCGATCGAATTCTCCATCTTGGGCATCTGCCCGATATACTGCATGCAAGACAGATACTGGTCATTCCATGGAGACCTCTCTAAACATGAATAAGGGTACATGTAGTGGCAGAGTCGCCAAACCTGAGCCCCAAATTTATTCTCATTCACAACAGGCATCCCCAAGCATTAAAAAGGGATTTTTCCTTTACCAACAGGAACGACGAGATCACACCATGTAGAACTTGGAATGGAATGAAATGTGCAGGAAGGAAGGACAATGGAATACCTCTCTCCCCAACAATGTATATCTCGGAGAAGGGGCATACCAAGGAAGAACAAGGAAGTTGGAGAAACTTGAATCTCATATGAGCCGCGTGCACGATCGATCGTTGAACAATTACTTATGTGCGTCGTTCACCTGGAGCCTTTGGAAGGTACCAGCCGATAAAGTGGGAGAAGAATGAGGAGGATGGATGTTGTGGGTACAAATGATTAAGAGACATATCAGTAGCTGAAGCAAGAAAATCTAGCCATGACCAAATTGTACCAAGAAAACATGGAGCTGAGACAACAACTAGTGACGAAGACCACAGAAGCATCAACAACACAAGGTCATGAAGGAAATGTGACATGGCTCACAAGACAACTCAGAGAGGCATATGATATGATTGTAAAGTTGTGCGAAGCACAATGGTTGTCGGAATAAAGGTATGCTAGATAATCCAGAGAATGTGAAGTGGTCAAAGAGATAGCCCATGTAGCTCTCACCAATGAGAAGAAGAAACAAGATTAGCTGAGCTCATTCCTGTATTCACAAACATAAGGTAAATATTGACAATTTTGAAGGATACATCGCCCAAGAAATTTTTTCCATTTTAATAATGACCGTGAATGTCGACATCCTCTTTCCACGCGCACTTCCCCCAACAAATAAGAAAGTGGCATAAAATCAAAGTTGTTACAACAAACATCGGGAATCTGACAAACACTTGTCCACCCAGATATCTGGTCGAAGGACAACATTGAGACATCATTCCCCATGATGATACCTGATCGATAATCGAATCCCTGTGGAAAATGACAAACAATCATGATGTAGCCATATGTATTTGTTTTCTATTTTTGGAAAACGTCATGCGAAGAGTTTTGTAATGCAGGACGGTCAATTTCCTAATTTGTAGAGGTGGCAGTTAGAAGAGTAGGGTAGCCCAAGCAGCACCCTCATTTATATAGTTGATATTTTTCGATGTAAGCCACGTTGGTTGGTAAACTTTAGTATAGACAATGTCTTTTGAATATAATTTGAGTTTGTTTGAATCTTAATGCAAAAGTCCTGTAGTTTGATGAAAATATTCTAATTGTAGCAGTTGGATGTATTGTTTTCCCTTTCTTGCATATGTAATTCATGTTTTATTTATTCATATATATTTTTGTCTAACTCAGAACGAATTTTCGAACCTGTGGATTCGCTGAGCAACACCCCTTGTTCACGACATTTAGAAAAAACTTATTTCCTCTAAAATTTAACTCTGAATTCATCCTCAGCGGTGCTTCGAGTTGATTTTTGTGTTTTCTCCCCACCTCACTCAATGATTTTGAACTGAATACTATTGATTTCTTAGCCTTTATCCTCTAAAGCTTAGTCAGAGAGTCATTTCTTTCTATCGTTCCCTTGAATCGACTCCATAGCCTGAGGTCCTACTATATAATGCCAATGAAACCAGAACTTATTATCTAATCGTGTTAAGTCTAGACACAAACTTAAATCCATATCCTGCACTGAGACCGTGTCTCCCGAAATATCCCTCTCTAGATCCAAAACGTTATTTTTGAGTCTTAAAGTTGGTTGAAAAACTTACCTATGTCATATGTTTATCAACCAAACATATTTACAGAGTGCTAACATTCTCGCGCCATTGTCGGGGATGAAATTGAATAGATTTTCCTTGGGAGAATGACTAACGTTATAGTTTGACCCCTAAGGGTAAAAGAGGGACAAACATTCATACCGTCTGAAACCTTTATCCTGGCGACTCCAGTAAAAATGACCAGTAGCCCCAAGTAATGTAGTTCAGGAAACCTAGCTCCAAAAATGATCTATACTAGAGAAAATCCTAACCTAAACCCTACAGATCCTGTGTAAAACCCCGAGGAAATTCTACGCAGGACTAGAGAGCAAGCATCGGACCCGTTCTATTACCTGGAAAGTATCATGTCATTACCCAAAAATGGCACACAAAGCATTGACGACCTTGAATTTTGACGAATAATTTGATCAAACCCTATTCATGTCTAAGTCATAAACTATCTTGGATGAGATAGTTTTCGACCAGAAGAGATTCCAATCCCTGATATCAAATAATATCCCTCAAATCCCAAGCTCTCCTAGAGCCACAGCCACCAGATTCTCCCCCCTCATTCTGCCCGCCCAACTGTATGATTTGCCCCAAAATTATAGTCAGAGGATTAAGCTCCATGATGTTGAAGGGAATGTTTCATCCCAGAAGCATCTGGATTGGTTCAACGATTTCATTGACCTAGAATAGGTAGACTATGCAGACGCAAAAATGAGGTTGTTCATGTAGAGTTTTGTGGGGGAGGTGAGGAAGTGGTTCAAATCCCTATGACCAACAAGTATTTGAGACTTCGCCACATTCAAAACATCTTTCATCAATAGATGGGGAGACAAGAAGAACCCCTTGCAGTTGTTAACACGGTACAATAATATGAAGAAGGTGTCAGAGGAGACGATGCAAGAATTATCATCCCGCTTCATGAAGGTTTATAACTCTATTCCCATAGAAGTTCAGCCATCTCTCGGGGCTGCACATTTGGGGTACGTCGACTCCTTCGTTAACGATACTGCATTGTTGTTGAGAGAAAGAATGTCAACAAACCTAGACGTGATAATGGGAAATGTGATCAAAGTTGAGGTAAATATGATGGCATTCAGGAAGATCAAGCAGAGATTCAACAGAGGCAATAGGAATCCCCAAGGATACACGCATCCATCGACATTGATATCCATAGACGAAAAATTTGACTTAATGATGAGAACCATGGAGAAGGTAATGGAGAAAATGTATGTGGGAAATAGACCCGCTGCCTGGGAACAATAGGACCCCCAGCCTAGGAATCAAAACCTCAGGAGGAGTCAAGTTCCTCATATCAGACAGAGGGAATAGAGGGAGCAGAGAGATCAAGGCGACTAGTAGACAAGGCCTACATTTCAAAAAAACTACGCGGATGAAGACTTCGACCAGATGTTCAAAGAATAAATGCATTGTTGTGATGACAAGAAACTGAGCGTGTTTTTGAAAAAGAGGGAACATGATCGGTACATGAGAATAAATGACTATTTTATGTTGGAGACGAACGACGCATGGATTGGGGAAACTGATGATGGGGAGGGACGAATATTTCATAAAAGGTTATCAGAATTCCATAATGCAGTTTCAAAAAAGATACAACCTCAGGAGCAAGGAAGCATCTATTGAGCCTCAGCAGACGAATCTCGTAAGGAAACCTCCAGTGGACACCCCTTCCACAAGCCAACTGAATCCATATAGTGTGACCAAGGATGCGACGGAGAAGGCAAAGTCAAAGGAAGAGGCCCTGAAGAAAACTCCAAAAGCAAGCCTAGAAGCAAGTGGAAAAGAGGTAGAGAAAGTATGTCCCCTTTTAACTTTGAGCATGAAATGGATAAAATCAAAATCTTTGTCCCATTCAGTGAACTTGTCAGAAAGGGAGAGTATCAGGAACAAATTATTAAAATGATGAAAATGGGAGGGACCCCCAATACTTTGAATATCCAAGACAATCACCTTTCTTTTATGTTTGGTCTGCACATTTAGGAGACAAGTGATACTAAGGATGTGCCTCCATTCTATGTCAGTCTAAAGGTTCATGACATGACCCTACATAACACCATGTTGGATTCGGGTGTGTCGCACAACCTCATGCCAAAGGTGATCATGGATGAATTGGGCTTGGATATCACCAATCCCTACAAGGATATTTTCTCTTTTGATTCGAGGAAAGTCAAGTGCTTGGGTCTCATCAAGGACTTGGTCATGTCATTGACCCAAATCCCTTCAAAGAACATGGTTATTGATGTGGTCGTGGCAGACATACCACCTAATTTTGGCATGATTTTGTCCAGGTCTTGGGCTGCGAAGTTAAAGGGTACCTTGCAAATGGACATGTCATATGCCACCATTCCTATATTTGGCCAGGATAGATGGTTGTACAGAAAATTGTTGTTGAAATACATGGTGAGAAGCAAGATTCATCCAAATAACCATCCCATATACTCCATAGAAACTGAGGTTGGTTCTTCTATATTCTACAATGACATGAGTTTTGAAGAAGAAGAGTCAACAACCATCGTGACTACCGATGAGGAAACCGTGCAGAAAGAAACAAAGTGTGTTGACTCAGAGGACCACACAAAAAACAGGATATGGAACATGAGTTTCAATGGGTAAGTCCCCCTGAAGTGGGCACAAAGCTGCGCTTATACAAGATCACGTTCGAATGCACAAACAACATGGTCGAGTATGAGGCATTGATTTTGGGCCTGAAGGTGCTGAAACAATTAGGCACCAAGAGGATAGTAGTGTGCGGAGATTCCTAACTGGTCATAAAGCAGGTTAAAGGCGTATATCAAACAAAGCACTACAGGCTGAGGGCATACAAAAACTTGGTGCTGGACCTCCTCGAGGAATTTCCAGAGCATGAAATATCTGCTATCTCGAGGGAGAAAAATCAAATCATTGATGTGTTGGCCACCTCAGCCTCAATTTTTAAAATCCCCATCTTCCCAAACACAAAATATGATATTCAAGTCAAACACAGGCCTACAATGCTTGATAATATAAAATACTAGCAAGTGTTTGAGGACAACAAGCAGGTGGAAATATTTCTTCAGAAGAGCGATGAGTTCTCTAACACAAACATTGATGACAAATTCTGTTGCGATGAATATGGGAGAGCGGATGTGCGCAGTAATGATGACCCTTTCTAGAACTAGATCGTGGGAAGGGACATAATACAACTAAAAAATAACATCATTCTGAAGGGGTTGGTGCTACTGGAAAAGTGTTTTGAAAAAAATGATGTGTCTAAAAATCCAAAGATCACTGCAAGCAAAGAGGATGTGGAAGACTACAACATCGAGACTGAGGAAAACCTGAAAATGATAAAATTATCAAAAACACTTAGTCCAGAGGTCAAGAAAGACTATGTTAAGCTCATGAAGGATTTCCCCGATGTCTTCACATGGAGCTATGACGAATTGAAGGTGTATGACACTAAAGTAATTCAGCATGTCATCCCTCTCAAAGAACACCAGAAGTTGTTCAAATAGAAGTTGTGATGGATAAATACCTTGCTACTTTCGTTGATTGAGAAGGAGGTAAAGAGACTGATCGAAGCTAAGATTATCGTTTCTTTAAGATTCTTGAAATGGGTAGTTAATTTTGTACCTGTAAGAAAGAAGAGCGGAAAGATACGACTATGTGTGGACTTCTAAAACTTAAAAAAAGTGTTCCTAAAGGACCACTATTGTCTCCCTAAAATGGACTATATCCTACAAAAGGTGGTGGGGTCCCAAAATATGTCCATGCTAGATGATTTTTTGGGGTATAATTAGATCATGGTCCACCCAGACAGCAGATAAAAAACAACTTTCACAACTCCATGGGGAATGTTCATGTACACCAAGATGCCTTTAGGCTTGATGAACGTTGGAGATACTTTCGAGAGGGCAATGGATATCACGTTTACCAACAAAAAGGACAAGTTCATTGTGATCTATTTGGACGACATCGTGGTATACTCTTCCTCTGACGAACAACACCTCAAGCATCTGAAGAAAGTTTTCTAGAAGTGAATGGAGTTTGTCATATCACTGAATCCAAAGAAATCACATTTCGGGGTGGAATAAGGGAAGATGTTGGGACATATTATCTCAAAGGAAGGAATTAAGATAGACCCCAATAGGGTTGAAGGAATCCTGAAAATCGGCACTCCGCGTAGTAAAAAAGAAGTGCAATCTTTCCTAGGAAAAGTAAAATTCTTGAGGAGATTCATCCCAAACCTAACAGAGATTATAAAGCATATCAATTGTATGCTCAGAAAGGGAAATTAGATTAAGTGGAACCTGGAATCCAAGAAGTCATATGAAGATATCAAGGTGTCATTGATTAGATCTCCTGTGCCAGCCAGTCTGGACTTTGCAAAATATTTCATCCTATTTTAATTTTCCTTGGAGCATACAATCGTCGACGTGTTGTTGCAGAAAGATGAGAAGAAATTTGAGAATCCTATAGCTTATTTTAGTAGGACGTTGCGAGATGCTCCACTAAGGTACGAAATTATGGAAAAACAAGCATATGCCTTAATGAAAGCCTTGAAGGATTTCATGACATACATATTGCACTCCCATGTTATTTCTTATGTGCCTAGCAATTTAGTTAAGAATATCCTGACTCGGCCCGACCCCGAAGGGAGGAGAGGAAAATGGATAGCATCCATGCTAGAATATGACCTGGATATTAATATGACAAAACTAATTAAGGGTCAGGGCCTCGCGAAGATAATGGTGCAGTCAAAATACAACGTTGTGGGAATAAATTTCATCGTCGATCTGTCAGAGAGTCCTCAAGAAGAAATGATTGTGCAGGTGTCCCAGGAGTTCTTCACAAGATACCAGATATATAAAATATGTAGAATAGAAATAAAATGCTAGAAATGGTAGAATAATAGTAAAATATCCAGCATAATCTTCACAATACACAGAAATGATATATGAAATAGCAATAGAAAAGCACTTTGATTCAGAAACAAATGTTCACAGGCCTCTTCGAGGGGGAAACCTCTAGTCGAGCAACGCTCTGTTACAATAATCTCCAAGCTAGGGTTCACATACCCTCGCCCCTTATTTATACTAAATATGTCTATTAAGAGAAGCATCTAGAGGAAGATCCTTCTGGAAGTGGAAGCTTCTATTAGGTCTTCTTACATCTGCCTTATTCTATTTTATTGAAAGGCCTTATTAATATTGACCTTTATTACATCCGAATACATTGAACTACCTATGTGCGGGTTAGGACCTTAACATGTCCGCCCCCTTAAAAACAGCCTTGTCCTCAAGGCTTGAGATGTGGAAATTGTTGCAAAATGGTAGTTGGTTCCCAAGTGGCATCTGTTGGAGTCATATCTTTCCACTATACTAGAACTTCCTTGATGGTTCTCTGATGCAGGCGACGCTCACGCTGGTCCAAAACTACTTCTGGCTGTAGCCAAATGGATCCTTCTTTAGCTAACTCTGGAAGGTTGGTTTGAATTTGGCACCTCGTTCCAATCACCTTCTTTAAGCATGAAACATGAAAAACAGGATGTAGCTTCGACTGACTGGGAAAAGCTAACTAATATGCAACTTGTCCCACACGCTTGAGAACTGTGTAAGGGCCATAGAATTTGGGTGCTAGCTTCTGACACTGCTCGGCCTTGAGGGAAGTTTTCTTATATGGTTACAGTCTCAAAAACACCTGGTCCCCTTCTGCAAATTGACGTTCCGAGCGACCTTGATCTGCTTGCTGCTTCATTCTATTCTGTGCCATGACCAAGTTCTCTTTAAGGGTATAAAGGATATCCTCTCAGACTGTAAGTGTTTGGTCAACCACCTGGACTTTCGAGGTACCCAGTAAGTAGAAGAGAATGGAAGGTGGCTTCTGTCCATATACTGCTTCAAAAGGAGTCATGCGAGTGGTTGTATGGTATGTAGTGTTGTACCACCATTCGGCGAGGGGTAACCTTTGAGCCCACTGGTGTTGTTTTTCAGAGGCAAAACACCTTAGATATGTTTCCAAACACTTGTTGACAACTTCTGTTTGACCATCCGTTTGGGGATGATAGGTTGAGTTGAGATGCAATTGAGTGTCTTGTAGCTTAAACAATTCTTGCCAAAAATTTCTTGTGAAAGTTGGGTCTCCATCGGAAACAATAGAGTGCGGAATGCCATGCAGCTTGAAGACCTGGTCCATGAAAATTTGAGCCACTATGGATGCAGTAAATGGGTGGGGAAGAGAGAAAAAATGAGCATACTTGGAAAGGCGATCCACCACCACCATTATGACTGATTTATTCCCCGATTTGGGTAAGACTGTGATAAAGTCCATAGAGATATCCTTCCAAATGGCAGGGGGAATCGGAAGCGGTTGGAGGGTTCCTGACAATTTGACTGTTTCTCCCTTGTTGCGTTGACACACCTCACATTTAGCAACAAACTTATGGATGTCATGTTTCATACCATCCCAGAAAAAAGAACGTTTGACTCGGTTATATGTTTTGGTGAACCCTGAGTGCCCCACTGTGGGTGTAGCATGAAGCTCAGAAAGCACTGTGGATTTGAGCTTGGATTGTTTACTTAAATACAAGCGACCTTTGTATCGAAGCTCATCCTAGAGCCAGGAGTACCCTAGGGGAGCCGGAGCCTTTTTCTGCAGTAGCCGGATCAGATGTGAACTTTTGGGATCTTGAAGCCATTCCTGGTGCACAGCTTGGAGCCAATCAGGTACAACGAAGGAGAGAGAAAAAAGGAATCCTTCGTCTTCATTTTTCCGAGACAGTGCATCTACCACGACATTGGCTTTGCCCTTCTTGTAAATGATCTCATAATCATATCCAAAGAGCTTAGTCACCCATTTTTGTTGTTCCTTGGAAGAAATGCGTTGTTCCAAAAGGTACTTGAGGCTTTGATGGTCTGTCTTAATTTGGAAGCGTTGCCCCAAGAGATACGGACTCCACAACTCAATGGCATGCAGAATCGCCAACATTTCTTTTTTATAAATGGGTTTGCCTAGATTCTTTTCAGACAGTTTCTTGCTAGTGAAGGCCAAAGGTCGACCCTCTTGCATAAGGACAATGCCAATTCCTTTCCCTGAGGCGTCACATTCCAACACAAAGGTATTTGTGAATTCGAGAAGGGCTAGAACTAGAGTGGTGCACATGGTCGTCTTCAAGGTTTGAAAAGCTTGCGCAGCTGCTGGGGTCCAAGTGAAGGAGTTCTTTTTGAGGAGAGACGTGAGAGGTGCTGCAATCTTTCCATAGTTCTTAACGAACTTGCGATAATACCCTGTGAGGACCAAAAATCCATGCAAGATTTTGAGAGTCTTTGGGTGCGGCCAGTCTTGCATAGCTTCAATCTTTTTCGGGTCCACCCTAACGCCATCCTTGCCCACCATATGACCCAAGTATTCTACTTTGGAGGCACCAAAACAACATTTGGACTGTTTCAGGAAAAGCTGGTGCTGAGAGAGTATTCTAAGAACTAGATCCACATGAGTAAGATGGTATGTCCAAGTCTTGCTATATATGAGGATATCATCAAAGAAAACTAAGACAAAATGACGGAGAATAGGGCGGAAGACATGGTTCATGAGGCTCTGGAAGGTGGAGGGGGTGTTACACAAACCAAAGGGCATGACTAAAAACATGTAGTGGCCCTCATGAGTGCGAAAGGTCATCTTGGGAATTTCGGACTCTTTCATATGTATCTGATGATAGTCCGAGCAAAGATCAAGTTTGGTGAAGAATTGGGCACCACTCAATTCATCCAGGAGGTCATCAATGACAGGAATGGGAAATTTGTCTTTGATGGTTAGTTTGTTGAGAGCATGGAAGTCAGGACACATTCACCAAGAACCTTCTTTCTTCAGTACCAT
>ML786028.1:905646-938217 GCA_009831015.1 Picea engelmannii | reverse complement strand
AAATGAATAAAGTGGAAAATAATAATGTGAAACCCAAATGTATTTATGAAAAGGGTATGACAAAGGTTTAATTGGGCGATGAAATGTAAGGAATAGTGAAGGGAAAGGTGGATGAAAATACGACATTTCTGAGTCCCAACAAGGACGTGCCCCAATTGCATTATGAATTGTAATTATGTTTTTTCTAGGTTGGTGAGCCAATTTTATATAAGTTGGTGGACTTATGTGTTTATTAGTCCAGAGAGCCTAAGTGTTGAAGGCCAAGAGCCTAGTTTTTGTACATGTAATGATGCACATTATTAATATAAAAACATCTCTACATGTGTACCGACCACGATGAATAAGTGATGGGGGAATAATCTTCCAAAAATTCTAGGTAAGGGAGAGGGGGATGAAAGGTTGGGAGAAGGTCTAATATTAAGATCTTAAGACCTTGGGGATAATAATTAAATATTATTCCAAAGCTGTGTAAATGTTTATGTTTTATCCTAAGTTCATGGTTGGGGGAACGTGTACAAAATGGGCAGCATGCAGCCCCAGGGAGATAGGTTTTGACCTGGGAATATGCAGTTAAAACTAGAGAAGGGAGCCGTGTTGGGGGTTTGACCTCCCATTTTTCCATCCTCCATCTTAACTCGCGAGTGTCCATGATCGACCTTTGTTTCAGTGTTTGTTTTCAGAATTCTTACCTGAACCGTTAACTCTCTACATGGGATCTCTGTACACCCTCATGCATCTCTGAAACTAGAAACGTGAACTCATCCTATGTTGCATGGTTGAGAAACCCAAAATTACTTGAGTCGTGTTGTGCTATCCCAGTGGGATGTTGTGGTCACACATTTTCTGACCATGTGAGGTTTCTGCCATTGATTGTGCGTTGTTGAGCCTTGTTGTTGTGTCCTCACTATGCTGGAATTGGTCAAAAGAATAGGTTTCCAAGCCTGTGAGTGACTCTCTCCAGGTGAGAGAGTGCGTGGAGGAAGTGAGAACTCTTGGAAGGGGTCCTGTAGCTGCCACAGAGCTTGGAGACTTACGGTCTGGTCTGTTGTTGAAGCCCAAGGCAAGGGAGGTTTAGCAGTCGAAGGACTGTCCGAGTGACAATGAAGGTGTATACTCCTAGGGTGGGATAGGCATGTGGGGAATGAGGGTCTCTGAGTAGTGGGCATAAGTGACTCCTGGCAAAGAATCCTTCCTCTGTAACTGTGTGTCTTTTGTTGACCTTGCCTAGCCTAGGATTCCCTACTCAGTGGAGCTTAGTCCCATCTCTGGGGTGAACTACTACTAAAAGTGATGAGCATCGCGGTCTAAGGATGGGAGGTTTGTGGAAGGTTTTCACACAGTTGGTGGAATTACTACAGTTTAAAATATAAGTATCAGTTTGTGCTTAATATTATGTTTTTAATGCCTATGATTCTTATATGTTTGATGTATTCTGTTGTGCATATGAATTATTGTTAATGTCCTTGATGATGTATATTACCAGTAATCCTGTGCTTACTCTGTATTGTTTAGAATAATATATTGATTAGATTTAATATGTATGTTATATATATAAGTATGAGAATGTTCTGCGTAGTAGCATTTCCTGACAAGTGGGTTGATGGTCGGGGATGTTACAATATGGTATTAGAGCATGGTTACAACACTGAGCTTGGATGGGCCATGTTAGTGGAAGTTGAAGCAAGAGTCCAAAAACAATTGTTGTCGAACTAGAAAAAATTCGAGTTCTAACCCAAGGTTTCAATGCTAATCCTAGATGGGCCGGATAAGTGGTCATTAGACCCAAGGTTTTAGGTGCAATTTGTGTGATGAAGAATGAATTTTTGGACCCTAGAATATTCCTATCTGGCAAGGGTTTTTTTGGTCATGTTACAAAGCTTAGCAGGTGTAGAGATATAGTAAAACTGCAGTCGGTGTGGTATATGGCCATGGGGAGAAAGAGAGCTCAACACCAGAAGTGTTGGAGCCATAAGATCTGTTCAGGAGGAAAGGATATCCCTCACGACTGTTAGATCTGGAGCAGGTGCAGGAGATTTATTACAGAAACCTTTCGGGGATTCGACTATCGAGAAAAGTGAGATGTGTTGGTGCATAAAATCCTGATGCCCAAAACTCCAATGTTCCGAAAATATCTACATCGTAGATCATAGGAAAAGAGCTTGATCAGTGGATCAAGTAGAAGATAGATCATAATTTCAGAATTTTGGCAATTGGGAGAAAAGATATGTGTGGATGCATGAACTTTCGATGCCCGAAACTCTGACACAAAAAGCGATCAAGGTGGGACCCGATGACATCGCCGAAGGTGACATGGACCTTCCTAGATCTACCACTTGCACCGCCCTAGTTGGTGAAAGATGTACTACATGGGCCCGAAGGGAAAAGTAGATCGGAATTTTGGATGTTGGGAGATTGGGAAGAAATAAGTGTGGGAACTCCTAAGGTCTGAAGTCCCAAAGTCTCAAGTTCTGAAGTCCCGAAGTCCCAAGGTCTGAAGTCCTGAAGTCCCAAAAACTTTGAAGACACAAAGGCCACAGTGGATTTCAGCCATTCGATGATGGGTAAACATGGACCGTTGATCCACTCAACTTCGCGAGCTCTGTAATCAGAACTCCAAGAGATATTTGTGTGTGATTTGAAATATCCGAAGACTGAAATCCCGAGTAGCACCTAGTAGTTTAGCGTTTGGTCATAGCCCATGATCGCATGTTTGGGGGACTAAGAAATAGTGGGCTATCACCCAAAATTTATAGACCCAAGTAGAGCTCGGAAGATTTGTGAAATCAAAACATTTTCTTAAATCAGATTTCTTTTGAAGGTGTGGAATTTGTTAAGGAGAGATGGCCTCACAAATTATGTATGTCTGCACGTTGTGATTGTAGAAGTTTGACGAGTGCCAGAACCGATTAGAATTTCCATAGAGTGCAAAGAAATGGAAGAGAAACATAATGCTTCTAGTTCATAAAAAGAAATAGAAGGAATGGACATCCTCTTGGGAGTTAAAGGATCGAACTCCAATGGGAACGAAAAGGAGATAGATAAAGAAGTAAATCTTAGGAAGATCGTTGAAAAATTGTAGAAAGATGCCCAAACTCCTCGAGCAGATAGAAAAAAGCTCAGGAAAATTTGGGAAAAACAAGGTGAATTAAACGTAAAGTTATTAAAGAGTTTGGAGAGAATAGAAAAGAATTTGGATAAGGAGAGTGACTCAAGAAGAACAAGGATTCACCAAACTTCTGACGGGAGAAGATCAAGGAGTGTTGGTAGACACCATCATCACTCCCAAAGTCACTCCAAGAGAAGGGTACACAGTAGTTCAAGCCCATCTCCTACCATAAATCACATGAGATCTAGAGTGGATGAACTGAAGGGAGAAATGAATAAAATTAAGCCTCCTACATTTGATGGAGAACATAAGAAGGAGGAATATGCCGAAACATGGTTGCTTGGCATGAGGAAATATTTCCAACTGCAAAATTATTCCTCTCATGTAGAAGGAAGAATTGCAATGTATCAACTGAAGGGAAGGAATCCATTTGGTGGGATCAACTTATGCAGGTGCAACACATTAGAGAGAAAGATATCACTTGGAAATAATTCAAGAGGTATTTCGAGAAGAAATACTTGACTAAAAGGTATTATGATAGAAAGATGAAAGAGTTCTTTGAACTCAAGCTAGGATGCATGACCATTGATGAATACGAATGAGGATTTTTAGAATTGTTGAAGTATGTTTCATTCATCAAGGATGAGACTATGAAGATTCAAAGATATCTAAGTGGATTTCCACCTTCTATTGGTGACAAGATTCTGTATGATGTCCCAAAAACCATGGAAGAAACGATAAGGAGGGAAAAATGTTTATATGAACAAGAAAAAGAAAAGCCTACCTTCCAAAAGGCTTGGGAAGACAAGAAGAAAATTAAGATGGATCAAAGGAAGAAGAGAACTAAGACACCCTTTTTCAGAAATAGTCCTCAGGGACAACCATCTTTTAGAGAACTTAGGAAGGCAGAGATAGGTGGACAAATTCTAAGACAGACACATATGGAGTGTTGGGGTTGTAAAGAAAACCATAGGTACAGAGATTGCCTCCACATAAATGATAAATTGAGAGATGTCCAAAATGTTCAGCAAGTTGAAACAGTGAAGGACATGGGTAGTAGAATGCCAAGGATCTACGCAGCCCTAGACAACAAGCAAGATGAATTGCAGTCGCACATGATTGGACTGGAAGGTATGATTAACAACTATGCCTTTACTATTTTAATTGATTCATGGGCTAGCCATAGTTATATATATCCTAGAGTGGTGGAAATTTTTCATTTATCAAGAAGAAAACATGAAAAATATTGGTTAGTGCAACTGGCTACAAAAACCAAGAGGAATGTCACTGAGTTGGTTAAGTCTTGTCTTGTGGACATGAATGGACTAAGCATGAAGGCTGAATTGAAAATTCTTCCTTTAGGCTCTTATGATTGTTTAATTGAGATGGACTAGTTGGACCAACACCATTCCATCCTGGACTATCGTAACAAGGCATTCACTTGCATGTATGAGGAAGGGAATCAAAAAATAGTCCAAGGAATTCCCGGAGTTGTTGCTATTAGAGAAATCTCAGCAATGCAGCTGAAGAAGTGCTACAGAAAAGGCTATCAATTATTACAGCCCATGTGGAGGAAACACCCAAGGATAAGGTGTAAGTTATTGGAGATCAAGAGGTACTAAAGGAGTTTGAAGATGTATTTCAGGAGGTACTAGGATTACCTCCGAAAAGAGATATTGAATTCTCTGTAAACTTGATGCCTGGAGCAGCTCCAGTATCGAAAGATCCTTAGAGAATGAGTACACTAGAGCTGAAAGAAATGAAATTGTAGCTTGAGGAGCTTCTGAAGAAGGGGTATATACATCCAAGCATGTCACCTTGGGGTGCCCCAGTTCTATTCATGAATAAGAAGGATAAAACGTTGAGATTGTGTATCAATTTTAGACAATTGAACAAGGTAACTATAAAGAACAAGTATCCTC
Organism: Picea engelmannii; assembly: GCA_009831015.1. NCBI lineage: Eukaryota > Viridiplantae > Streptophyta > Pinopsida > Pinales > Pinaceae > Picea > Picea engelmannii. The sequence continues at coordinate 933,189 of ML786028.1, read as the reverse complement.
TACCGAGGATTGATGACCTCTTCGATCAGTTGAAGGATGTGAAGATATTTTCGAAGATAGACCTCAGGCTAGGATACCACCAGATAAGTATTAAGGATGAAGACTTTAGCAAGACCACATTTAGAATAAAGTATGGCCATTACGAGTTCACAGTGGTGTCGTTTGGTCTATCAAACACACCTATTGTTTTTATGTGCTTGATGAATAGTGTGTTCAGGGAATATATAGACAAGTTCATCATAGTATTCCTGGATGACATTATGTACAAGAACATAGTTTATGTACCTAATGTCCAAGGTTTGAAACTTGCGATTCTGAGATAAATGCATAACGTTCCTTATGATGGGCACCCTGGATATCAAAAGACTGTGGCAGTAGTCAAGAGCCATTAATTTTGGCCAGGTATGAAGAAATAGATTGCAAAATACATCTCCATATGTATGGAATGAAAAAATGTTAAAGCTGAGCATAGGCACCCAGCTGGATTGTTGCAACCTTTACCCATTCCTGAGTGGAAGTGGGAAGTGGTGAAAATGGATTCCATCACAGGATTTCCCAGAACATGCAAGCAACATGATTCAATTATGGTAGTGGTGGACAAGCTTACAAAACCTACCCATTTCATTATGTTAAAGGATACTCACAAGGAAGTGGAGGTTGCTGATATTTTTATGAAGAAAGTGGCACGATTGCATGGAATTCCCAAGACAATTATTTCTGACAGAGACACAAAATTTACCTCAAATTTCAGGAAAGGGTTATTCAAGGGATTCAGAACGAATCTGAATTTTAGTACAGCCTATAATCCGGGGTTGGATGGGTAGACATAGTGGGTGAATTGAGTGATAGAAGACATACTAAGGATGTATGTGATGGAAAAACCATAGAAATGGGAAAACTACCTACACTTGGTAGAATTTGCCTACAACAATGGGTATCAATCATCATTGAAGATGAGCCCATTTGAAGCACTCTATGGAAGAAAGTGCAATACTCCAGTAAGCTAGGATAACCTAGCTGATAGAGTGGTAATTGGGCCAGAGTTTCTCAAGGAAATGGAAGAGAAAATGCTGAAAATTAAGTAGAATTTGAACGCTGCCCAAGACATACAAAAAATTTACGCTGATAAAAACATAACCTGCAGAGAGTTTAAAGTGGGAGATCATGTTTTTTTTTAAAGTAAAAGCCAATAGAAGTTCCCTGAGGCTGGGAAACTGTTCCAAGTTGTAAGTGAGATTTTGTGGGCCATTTGAAATCCTAGAAAGGATTGGGCCAGCTGCATATATGCTTGCATTACCTGCATCCATGATTGTACATAAAGTGTTTCATGTTTCATTACTTAAGAAATATATACCTAATCCTAATCATGTGATTGACTGGAATGTGATCCAGGTGGAACAAGAAGGTGTCCTGCAAGTGCATCATGTGCGCATATTGGACTAGAAAAGCAAAAAACTCCAGAATCGAGTCATAGGACTTGTAAAGGTCCAGTGGACCTAGTACAGTCCTAAGGAAGTGACATGGGAGCATGAAGATGTTATGCAGGAAGAATACCCACATCTTTTTGAAGATTTTGGAAATGTTGTTGATGCTCTATGAAATTTTCACTGAGGATAGTGAAAAAATAAGGGGAGAGGATTGTAATGCCTCAAGGATGTGCCCCAATTGCAATATGAATTATAATTATGTTTTTTTTAGGCTGGTGAGACAAGTTTATATAAGTTGGTGGACTTATGTGTTTATTAGGCCATAGAGCCTAAGTGTTGAAGGCCAAGAGCCTAGTTTTTGTACATGTAATGATGCACATTATTAATATAAAAACATATCTACAGGTGGACCTTTTAGCACCAAAATTCACCTTTGGATTGCAGCATAGGTAAGCCTAATACCCATCATTTTTATATGTCATGATAATTGAATTAGGGTGGTTGAATGGGCACAGACCTAGGAGAATATTGTTTTAACTCGGAAAACTAGGCTAGGCATGAATAAGAAGGTGAGGTCTTGATATAACTTCAGGAAGGAAGTTGAGTTTAAAATGAGTAGAGGGAAGACTTGGTAAGAAATATGAACAAGACTGCTATGGGCATCAGGCCTTCACATAGTTTGGAGAAGAAATACAAGACACTGAAAATGTGCCTAAGAGACACAGTTACAATAGCATGATGATCAAACCTTCATCACAATGCTACTATAGAAACTCAACTGGATCCTCCACTTCTGAGTTACTTAGTGTGAGGAGGAAAAGATAATACAGAAAATTGATTTAAAACTGGTAAAAATACTGTCATGATCAAACATACGTCACAACAACACAATCACCCTCGACTGGATCCTCCAATTTTGAGTGTCTTAAAATAATGTTTACAGAGAGATGGAGGGAAGCTGACTTTCATTAAATAGGAAGTCTCAGATACAATTGCACAACTAGGAAAACTAGTACTTCCTCAAAAATTTACAATGTGGGAGCCTATCTCGACCATCAACCCTTACAAAAACATAAAAACTGAGTATATATACTCAGAGCAACTCGCCCCTAACAACAGTAGAGTTGTTGAGCCATTAAATTCCAACTTAGCATGTGCAAGCTTGTCTTATCTGATAGGAACATCATATCGGCATGGTTCTTGTAGGGGGTCCTGCACACATGGGTACCACGGGTTGACCGCTCTAGACCTTCCATGCCTTCCATTTATGGATTGAGCTGAGGTTTCAACCACCTGCTCAATATTCATTAAATACTTTCCTCCCGGGACAGTGGTCGAGACTATAAGTGCAAGGGATGACCACATGCATTCTCTCCAAGGCCTAGAGGCTAGCCTCCTTTTCTTCTGTCAGGGATTCTCACATGCTAAGTCTCAGGAATCCTGATCCTCGGTATTGCGAAATAGCCCTACCCAAACCAATGGTTCGATCTTCTTTCAGACCTGATGGTCAGGATCATTTCCTTAGCCAGCCTAAACAAGCGCTTATCTTTCTCTTGGCCCCACTTTCCGTGTCACTGTGGGATGTGACCTTGCTTAAAAACCAAAGGCGCTTTGTGAATTTTGAGTATCAGCAATAGGAAGGGGTCAAATCCTTGTCCCTCAGACTCCTAGCTGTCGAAATTGCGACGGGGCCTAGCTTGTGTTAGCTCCTCCCTTATCTTATGTCCATATGATCACTGACTATGACGAGGGGCTAGGACCGTGGGACCAACCCCTGGGGGTTTCGTAATTTCACGTTTTGGGGCTTCAGGCTATGGGTGTATTTTTTGATGAGAACCCTGAAATGTCGACTCCTGAAAAGCTCAATCAACCACCACCTATCCCACGATATCGAATGGATCCCTTTAATCCTGGGCTTCGGAACTTCAGGGCTTTGTGATTTCGAGAGTTTTGATGACTCTAATCCCTTTCTCTCCTAACTCATGAAATCACCACTATGCCTGACGTTATTCCTCATGTAGCTCTATGATCTCCCTCACCCGATGGCTTTCGATCTGCTCCATCGATGGATCCTCGCCAATGAAAACTGGTGTTTGTTCGCTCTCTTGATTTGACTCATTATTTGACTGTTTCTAGTGTTACAAACTATGAAAATAGAGACTTTGATGGCCTAACTTAGGTTTGGGAAAACAAAGGCTCAGTGATGGAGGTAGAGGGGAGAAGTGATTGCCCTTTGGAAGAGATAGAGAAATTCAAGGCTGATATCTTTTGGGCATGTTGATAGGGAAAACTGGTCGATTGATAAGGATGAACACGATGAAAGAACAATACATGTCAGGAGGGAAAATAAAACCATGATCGGGTCTGCAAAAAGGGGAAGAGACAAGAAAAAAGACAAACTTAGGTAGATAATCACAAGCCCCAAGTTCTTAACAAGATTATGTGATAACAATAGGCTCAATGGGGGATGACATGCTCCCTATGAGCTGCCAAGAATGCGTAGCTCCATTGCTAGTGTCGGGTTGTGGAGTCTTTTATAAGCCAAAAACATGAATGGTATTTACAATGGCGGGAAGCCGACTATAGCCTTAAACAAAAAACCTCTTCATGAAGTGCCCATTTACGGGGCCACCAAAAAATTCATCACCCTCTAGATTCTACAACTTGTAGGTATTGTTTGGAGATGCTTCAGAAATATTGAAGGGATCGATCCAAAGGGCATCAAATTTTCCATGCTTTCCCTTGTCCTTCCTGGGTGCATCCCATTTAAGCAATAGATCTCCCAGCTGAAAGTCTTATTTTCTCGCCCTTCTGTCAAAGGCCTGCTTGATCCTTTCCTAACGGTCATGAGCTCTGTCCACTACCTGCTCTCTAGTCTACTGAACCTCCACCAATTGATGAATCCTTTTGATCATATCATCAGGCTCTCCTTGATGATCCTGAAAGAATTTTTCTACAGGTAAAGCCAACTGAGAAGGAAAAACAACTTTGGTCCCATAAAAAAGTTGGAAAGGGGAGATGCCTAGGGACCTATTTTTTGTCACTTGATCAACCCACATAGTGAATTTAAGATTTGAATCCCAGGCCTTCTTATTGTCTTCTAATAGTCTTTTATGAGCTTGATCAAAATTTTGTTAGAGGACTTTGCCAGTCCATTGCCTTGGGGATAATAAGGAGTGGAGTGAATTAATGAAATCCCAAACTTCTCACAAAACTTGACCAAAGGATCAGACTTGAAAGAGGCAGCATTATCAATGATAATTTTGTTTGGAAAACCAAACCTTGCCATGATATCCTCCAAGAAGCTAATGATCACTTTTTGTGAAGCACTCTTGGTGGGGATAGCTTCTATCCACTTGGTGAAATAATATGTTGCAGTTAAGATCCACCTGTGTTGACCACTTGATGCAGGATGAATTTCCCCAATAAAGTCTAGGCCCCACTTCTAAAAGGTTCCTGAAGCTACCACAGGTTTTAGTGGCAGAGATTTGAGCTCTGATCTTTCTGCATACCTCAGTGAATAAAGTGGGCCATTAGTACCTAGCCATGAGGATTTTGTAGGCTATGGTCTTCCATAAATGGTGTCCCCACATAGGCTGTCATGAAACTCAAACATAATCTTTTGGGCCTCCCGTGGGTCTAGACATCTCAGAATCACTCCTAGAGAATATTTCTAATACAAGACCTAGTCAATGAGGAAATACTTAATTGATTTGAGCTTTAAATCTCTGGTCTTTCTTTTTCACATGCCATCAGGGGACCTTAACTCCTGTAGGAAATATATAATATCTTTATACCAGGTCCATTATGCTAATGGAGGGTTGTCTTGAGAGATTCCATCAGAAAACTCATCCTGCTGAATTTCTAAGTAAGTGTCGATGAAGTTAACCCCCAACACTTTACAATTAGATTCATCCAACAGCTTGGATAAACCTTGGCCTTTAATTAGTTTGGTGGGTTTATTTCAATATCAAACTCAAGGATTTTGGCAATCCACTTGCTCCTTCTCCTGTCTATGTCAGGTTGAATGAGAATGTCCTTCACAGAAGCTGAAGGGACATATGTAATAACTTTTTAATGCAAAAAATAGACTCTGAAATATTTAAGGGCCTTCACCAATGCATAGGCTTGCTTATCCATGATGTCACATTTGGTTCCTGGATCTCTTAATGATCGACTGAAAAAGGAAATGGGTTTCTCCATCCCTTCAACATTCTTCTATAATAAAACAGTTGCCACAGTGTCGAATGAAGCAAATGAGAAAATAAGGAAATCCTTTGAGAAATTAGGATTGGTTAGCACATGAGCTTCATTCAAGGATTTCTTTATCATCTCAAAGGAATTTTGAGACTCCACAATCCATTTAAATTCATTTCCCTTCCTCAATATGGTTTTTATAAGCTTTACCATCTCAACAAAGTTGGAAACAAACCTCCTCAAAAAATTAAGTTTTCCTAGGAAAGACTAAACTTATTTCCTGGATCTCAGGAGTGACAAGGTTTGGATCGCTTCAACTCTGTTGGGATTGATCTTGAATCCCTTAGTTGATACTATGTGAACCAACAACTTTCCCTCCTTCATGGAAAAAAAAGACATTTTGGGATTCAAGGAGAGACCAAACTTCCTGCATTTCAGGAAAACCCTTTTTAAATGCTCACAGTGCTCTCTGTTAGACTTGGAGAAGACTGTGATGTCATCCAGATAGATGACCATGAACTTGTCCTTTTCTCCAATGAAAGCGATATCCATGGCTTGCTGAAAGGTTTCCCCTGCATTCATCAGACCAAAGGGAATTCTGGCATACATGAATGTACCCCAGGGAGTGATGAAAGATGTCTCTTCTCTATCTTCAGGTAAGATGGAAATTTGGTTATAACCAGAAAAACCGTCAATCGTGGAAATCCTTGATGCTCTAGTTACCCTTTGTAGAATATGTTCCATTTTCGAGAAGGGGTAATTGTCTTTATTTGAGCTCCTATTCCGGTTTATGAAATCGACACAGAGTCTGATTTCTCCACTCTTCTTCCTCACCGGGACTAAGTTGGCCACCCACTCTGAATACCTCAAAGGCACAATGATATGAGCATCCAACAGCTTCTTCACCTCTCTCTCCATGATAGGCAACAACATAATATCAATCTGTCTTAATTTCTGCCTAAATGGTTCGGTCTCTTCTTTCAGTGGGATCTTATGCTTTATGACAGTTGTGTCATATGTTCTGAGATCTTTGTACGTCCAGGCGAACACATCATCAAACTTCTTTAAAATCTCAACATACTTAGCCCTTTTCTCCTTGGACAGACTGATGGACAGCTTGACATGTTTAGGATACTCCTCTAAACCAATGTTGCATTCAGATATGTTAGCCTCATCAATCGACTTCTTAGATTTTATTTCCACATCACTATTGTCAAAGATCCTCTCCAAAGGGACTAGTCCCTTTGGAATGTGATTTCTTGGTAGTTGCACAATGTGATGATTAGCAATCTTCTTTAAAAATACACCATCGTGTGTGTTATTCTCATAATCCTGATCCTGGTCTATATGTAATGAAAAAAATTGATCAACAGATTCTAGGAATCTTTTGATCTCAATATCATCCTCAAATACCTTCCAGTGCTTGACATTGTTGGGTATATAGGGTCTGTATTTTACTTATATATCATACCTGAGTTATGGTGGCAGGGGAACTTTGAAATTACTTGCTGAAACAACCAAAGAGTCAGCCACTGTATTGTCCTCTCTAGGAATGAATGAAATGTTGAAAGCCATGAAAAAGTTGTCTATTAAATCCCACACTTCATTCCTATAAGATATAATCCTTGTATGCTTAGCTTGGTAAATATTCCTGACTTGTTTTACAACCAGCTCGACATCCCCAAAAATAGATATTCCTTTGATTCTCATGTCTCTTGCGGCCCTCAAACCCAACACAAGAGCTTCATACTCTATCACATTATTGGTAGCTTCAAATTCTAATTTGTAGGACATGGGTATGGTTTCTTGAGTTAGTGAGATAAACACCATTCCAACACCAACACCTTCCTTGGAGGAGGCTCCATAAAAAAAAAATCCCACACAAAGGTGATGGAGGAGGAAACTTCATGAAAAGTAGTGGGCTCAAGAGCATCAATGAGATGCAATAAACTAGATCCCAATTCAATATCAAGGGATAAGATAGGATGGTTAGTGGGGTTAGCTTAGTCACTGATGATGTAGGCCAATTGAGCTTCTTTGTACAACCTTCTATGCTTCCCTTGAAACATTGGAATGGTAGCATATGTGAGGTCCATTTGTAACGTTCCACCTAGCCTTTTTATCCAAGATATTGACAACAACATGCCAAACTTGGGGGGAACATCAGCTACCACAATAAACATGACCACACTCTTCATGGGAAGCTAAAACAAGGTCACAACCAGATCTTTGATAACCCTAAGACATTGCACCCTCCTCGAATCAAAAGAGTAAAAATCATGGTAGGCCTTTGTGACTTCTAGCCTGACTTCTTCCATGAAAGTTTTGGGCATGAGATTATGGGAATCCCCTAAATCCATCAGACAATTATGCAACACCTTTTCATGTATGTTTAGTGATGTGTAGAAGGGAGGGAATGAATCATCTTGGTCTTCTACCATAGGACCTAGGATGACTGCTGGCTTTTCTTCTTGAATGTTTACTGAGTCTGTGGGATGGTAGGGTGGCTCGGGATACAATAGCTTAGAGAGGGATTTTTTGAAGTCCTCATGTTTGACTAGCTCTGAAAGGGGCACGAGAATTCTGTTTTTTTGAATTTCATTCTCAAAATTAAAAGAGGATGTGAGCTTTGGGACTTCCTTTACTTTAGGAGCAAGAATCTGGACCACTGGAGAGGGGACTTGTATTTTCTTACCTTTGTTGTTGTCTGCCACATATTTATTAGGCTTCTCTACTCTGGTGGGTTGCTCAGGAACATCAGACGTTCCAACCTTCTTCTTGGATCTAAGTTTGTATCTGTTTTGGTTGCCACTAGCCTTGTCTTCCTTCCTCATATCATTAAGATGAATGTCCATGAGAGGCTCCTAATATGATGATTTAGTCAAATGAAGAAAAGGGGAGGTGTCTCTAATACAATGAATTTCGGGGTCAAGATCTTCTTCATCCCTCTTCTCATCATCAACCAGGTTATTTTTTAGAGGGGTTTGAACCTTCTAATCCTCTTTATCTCTGTTCCTATGTTCCCTTGGCATTAAATGAGGATCATTATTATTCAGCCTCTTGAAGTTTCCTCTATTATCAACATTTTGAGGATTTCTGTATGTCGGCCTCCCCTCCATTTTGATTTTCTCCATCTCTGCAGACAATGAATTTACCATATTTGTCAATTCATCTACTTGAGGGTAAGCTATAGAGGAAACAGAGGTTGAGGCCTTAGACCTCCCTCTTCCCTTGTCTCTGTCATATTTTCTTCTGAGCCTATTAACTGCCAACACATTGGATTCTACTTCTAGGGTTGCATCTTGCATGTTATCCAAGAAGGTATCCCTTCTTTCTCTGAGCAGGAGGTAGAAATCAGGGTCAAAAGCACTAGAATAAGGGATTTTGGCAGAGGATTCTGAGGGATTTATCTTAACAGGGATATTATTATACATTTTATTGAATCTTTTGGAGAATTCAGAGACAGACTCTCCTTCCTTTCTCTTCAAGGAACCAAACTTTGTCATGTAATACATGGAATCTTTTTTATCTCCACACCGCCTCAAGAAGGCATTGTCTAGAGCTTCAATCCTAACAATAGATCCAGGGGTCAGTCCCCTAAACCATCTCCTAAACTCACCATCGAGGCTCTATATAAAGACTCTCATCCAAACATCTTCATTTTCAATATTCATATTATCTACATAACCGTAGAAGGCAACCAGGTGCTCTTCTATAGTCACGTCTTCTTCTCTAGTGAACTTGGGCATGTATTTTAGGTAGTCTCCAGTAGGGAGATAATTTAGAGGCTGAGGTAAAACGAGAGGAGAATATCGGGCAGCTATGATAGCATCCATTATGTTTCCAGGTGGATTAGCTCCTGCCATTAGAATGTGAACAGAAGGATATGGAGTCCAGGAAGGAGAAAATGGAACTGAGCTTGTAGGAGGAAAAGGAAACAATAGAGGATTTGAGGAGGAGGTTAACGGTTTTAAGGGAGAAAAGGTTTCTCTTCGCTCATCAACAACAATAGTAATAGGAGGAGGGGTGGTAAGGCCTAGGGTGGGAAAATATGCTAAGGTTGTGGGTCTAAACCATAGTACAACCTCAGGGGAGAGAGGTGTGACAAGGATTTCTCCCTCCAATCCCAGATTAGGAGGGGAAAACTCAACAGGAACACTCCCAAAATTCAAAGTTTGAGAAACTCCTGCAAATGGTATGATAGGAAAAGGAGAAGCAGATATGGGAGTTTCTAAAGGATTAAGGTGAAAATCATCAGAAATACTTGGTTCAATAGTAGAAGATCCTTCTGGCAGGGCCTTTACCTTTCTGATAAGTTTCTCTTGATCAGCTTCAGGTGTTGCTAAAGGTAGCTTTGGGGTAGACCGTGTGTGTCTGCCTCTGGAAGACAAAACTGAAACAATAGATTCACCACACTGGATTCATCACAATGGAGTCGCCAGGTGCATAGTAGAAATCTTGTAGGGTTGTGAAGCCTGATGCACCTTCAGGATCAGAGGCTCAATGTCATTTAATCCTAAGGAAAATATTCAACTTTGTCCCCGACAACAACACCAGAAATGTTAGCACCAGAAGTCACCTCTGTATTGTAGCAAAGGTAACCCTATTACCCATTAGTTTTATATGTCACGAGAATTGAATTAGGGTGGTCGAATGGGCGCAGATCTAGGAGAATATCGTTTTAACTCAGAAAACTAGGCTAGGCATGCACAAGAAGGTGAGGTCTTGATCTAACTTCAGTCAGGAAGTTGAGTTTAAAATGAGTAGAGGGAAGACTTGGTGAGAAAGATGAACAAGACTACTATGGGCATCAGGACTTCCAACAACTTGGAGAAGAAATACAAGACACTGAAAATCTGCCTAAGAGACACAGTTACAACAACACGGTGATCAAACCTTCATCACAATGCTACTATAACAACTCAACTAGATCCTCCAATTCCGAGTTACTCAGTGTGAGGAGGAAGAGATAATACAAAAACTTGTTTTAAAATTGGTAAAAATACTATCATGATCAAACATACGTCACAAAAACACAATCACCCTTGACTGGATCCTCCAATTATGAGTGTCCTAAAACAATGTTTACAGAGAGATGGAGGGAATTTGACTTTCATTAAACAGGAAGTCTCAAATACAATTGCATAACTAGGAAAATCAGTACTTCATCAAAACTTTACAATGCGAGAGCCTATCTCGACCATCGACCCTTGCAAAAACATAAAAACTGAGTGTATATACTCAGAGTAACTCGCCTCTAACAACAGGAGAGTTGTTGAGACATTAAATTCCAAGTTAGCATGTGCAGTCTCTTCTTGTCTGACAAGAACATCAGATCGACATGGCTCTTGTAGGGGAGCCTGCACACAGGGGTACCACGAGCTGACCGCTCCAAAACTTCCATGCCTTTCATTTATGGATTGAGCTGAGGTTTCAACCACCTGCTCAATCTTCATTAACTGCTTTCCTCCCTGTAGAGTGGCCGAGACTATAGGTGCAAGGGATGACCACGTGCATTCTCTCCAAGACCGAGAGGTTGGCCTCCTTTTCTTCTGTTGAGGATTCTCACATGTTAAGTCTCAGGAATCTCGATCCTCGGTATTGCGAAATCGCCCTGCCCAAACCAACAATTCGATCTTCTTTCAGACCCAACAGTCATGATCATTTCCTTAGCTAGCCTGAACAAGTGCTTATCTTTCTCTTGGCCCTACTTTCCGTGTGACTGTGGGTTGTGACCTTACTTAAAAAGCAAAGGTGCTTCATGAAGTTTGATTATTGGTGATAGGAAGGGGTCAACTCCTCGTCCCTCAGACTCCCGACTGCCAAAATCGCGATGGGGATTAACTAGTGTTAGCGCCTCCCTTATCTTTCATCCATATGATCACCGACTATGACCAGGGGATAGGACCATGGGCCTAACCCCAAGGGGTTCTGTAATTTCATGTTTCAGGGCTTCAGGCTATGGGTATATTTGTTGACGAGAACCCTGAAACACCAACTCCCAAAAATATCAATCGGTCGCCACCTATCCCACGAGATCAGATGACTCCCTTTAATCCTGAGTTTCGGGACTTCAGGGCTTTGCACTTTCACGAGTTCTGATGACTCTTCTCCCCTTCTCTCCTGACTCGCAAAATTGCAACTCTGCTTGATTCTATTCCTCATGCAAATATGTGATCACCCTCACCCGATGGTCGTCGATCTACTCCATCAATAAATCCTCACCAATGAAAACTAGTATTTTCCTACTCACCTGATTTGATCTGTTATTTGACCATTTCCAGCGTTACAGACTGTGAAAATAGAGACTTGGATGGCCTAAATTAGGTTTGGGAAAACAAAGGCTCAGTGATGGAGGTAGAGGGGAGAAGTGATCGCCCTTTGGAAGAGATAGAGAAATTCAAGGCCGATATATTTTGGGCATGTTGATAGGGAAATATGGTCGGTCGACAAGGATGAACGTGATGAAATAACAATACATGCCCGGAGGGAAAAGAAAACCATGATCGGGTCTGTGAAAAGGGGAAAAGACAGGAAAAAATGAAGACTTAGGTAGATAATCACAAGCCCCAAGGTCTTGATAGGATTATGTGATAACAGGACTGACCATGATGAATGAGTGATGGGGGGCTAAGCTTACACAAAGTTTGGGTAAGGGATAGGGGGCTGAAAGGTTGGGAGAAGGGATAAGCTTAAGAGCTTAAGACCTTGGGGATAATAATTAAATATTATTCCAAAGTTGTGTAAATGTTTGTGTTTTATCCTAAGTTCCTGGTTGGGGGAACATGTGCAAAATGGGGAGCATGCATCCCCAGGGAGATAGGTGTCGACCTGGGCACATGCATTTAAAACTAGAGAAGGGAGTTGTGTTGGGGATTCTACCTCCCATTTTTCCATCCTCCGTCTGAACTCGCGGGTGTCCATGATAGACCTCTGTTTTGGTGTTTGTTCTAGGAATTCTTACCTAAACCATTAAGTCTCTGCATGGGATATTTGTACACCCTCACGCATATCCAAAACCAGAACCATGAACTAGTCTTATTTTGCATGGTTGAGAAACCCAAAATTTCCTGAGTCATGTTGTGCTATCCCAGTTGGTTGTTGTGGATGCATAGTTCCTGACCGTGTGAGGTTGCTTCCATTGATTGTGTGTTTTTGAGCCTTGTTGTTGTGTCCTCACTATGATGGAATTGGTCAAAATAACAAGTTGCCAAGCCTGTGAGAGACTCTCTCTAGGTGAGAGAGTATGTGGAGGAAGTGAGAACTCCTGGAAGGGGTCTTGTAGCTACCATAGAGCTTGGATACTTTTGGTCTAGTCTGTTGCTGAAGACCAAGGCAATTGAGGTTTAGCAGCCGAAGGAATATCTAGGTGACAGTGAAGGTGTATACTCTTGGGGTGGGATAGGCATGTGGGGAATGAGGGTCTGTGAACAGTGGGTGTAAGTGAATCCTGGGAGAGAAGCCTTCCTCTATAACTGTGTGTCTTTCGTTGACCTTGCCTAGCCTAGGATTCACTTCCTGGTGGAGCTTAGTCCTAGCTCAGGGGTGACCTACTGCTGAAAGTGATGAGAAGCGTGGTCTAAGGCTAGGAGTTTCATGGAAGGTTTGCATGCAGTTGGTGGAATTATTACAGTTTCAAAGATAAGTATTAGTTTGTGCTTAATATTATGTTTTGCATGTCTGTGATGCTTATATGTTATCATGTATTCTATTGTGCATATGAATTATTGTTAATGTCCTTGATGATGTATATTAGAAGTAATCTTGTGCTTACTCTATATTGTTTAGAACAATCTGTTAATTAGATTTAATATGAATGTTATATATATATGTATGATAATGTTCTGCATAGTAGTGTTTCCCGACAAGTGGGTTGATGGACGAGGATGTTACACGTAGGGTAGCCTAAGCAATACCCTCTTTTATATATTTGATCTTTTCGATGTAAGCTAGGTTAGTTGGCACAATTTAGTATAGACAACGTCTATTGAATGTAATTTGAGTTTGTTTGAAGCTTAATGCAAAAGTCCTGTAGTTTGATGAAAAGATTTTAATTGTAGTAGTTTGATGTATTTTTTTCTCTTTCTTGCGTATGTACTTCCTATTTTCTTTATTCATATCTTTTTCTGTCTAACTCAGAACGATTTTTTGAACATGTGGATTCGCTGCGTAGTGCCCCTTGTTCGCACCGATTAGACAAAATGTATTTCCTCTAAAAGTTAACTCTGAATTCATCCTCAGTGGTGCTCTGATTTGATTTTTGTGTTTTCTCCCTGCCTCACTCAACGATTTTGAACTAAATACTGATGCTCGCTTAGCATTTATCCTCTCAAGCTCAGTCACCAAGTCATCTATTTTTATCATTCCCTTGAATCGAATCCATAGCCCGAGGTCCTACTATCTCATGCCAATGAAACTTGAACTTATTATCTGATCATGTTAAGTCTAGCCACAACTTTAAAGCCATATCCTGTGCTGAGACCGTGTCTCTCTCGAGAGCCCTCTCCAGATCCGAAAGGATAGTTTCGGGTCTCAAAGTTGGTTGATAAAGTTACCTATGTCATCTATTTATCAATCGAATAGATTTATAGAGTGCTAACAAACCACATAGATGATCCACAATCACAACTCCAGACCCAACGGTCTGCATGACCTCATGGATTTACACTTCATGAATTCGACACTTAGGGCTCCAACGCTTCGTGGTTTAGCTCTGCAACATATTTATTAATCTCCAAAAATGAAAATTTCCAAATAAAAAACTTCTCTACCCTTCCAACACTACTATATCTGATGGCCGACAACACTCCCTAATTCCTTCCCTCGATCTAACGATCAACAGAAAATTATGAGACTTCGACGCTCTAAGGATCTAAGTTGTAGTAGTTCAACAAGGTTTAAAACTCCTAGAGTGAAAAATCCTGAAGTGGTCAACATCGGGTGACCACGATCAATGGAGGAGATCCCTCCGCACCTCCCATCAAATTGAGCGACTGATGAGACTTCGCAACTTCAGCCTCCGACAGTTCAATCTTTGCCTCCTTACTAATATTTTCGAAGAGCTGAAGTTCTGAATTCTTACCTTTCACACGTGGCCTTGATTGATAGCTAATGATCAAAAATCTATATTTGAAGGCTGGGAATTAACCTTTCCCAGCCTTTGGTTTCACCTTTATTGGACAACCTTCGTTCACTTACCCTCTTATCCAACGATCCGTATCTCCCTTGATCCCACGGTGGTGGTCGTTCCTGAAATTGAAAGGGAAGGTCATGATCCCATGATCCCTTACAAAGGAGGTCTAACACTCTGGATTCTGAGGTACTCTGCAACACCATTCCTCCAGATCTTTGCGATTTCAAGTTCATAAATCGATCTCAACCATGATACTCTGACCAACAGACCTATCCCATACTGACCCAATGTTTCAACCAGAAGCTCTGATACCAATCTATAACATACCCAACCACCCATAGGTTGGGCTATGCCACTTAAAACATTCTTAGACATGGTTCAACACACCCAACAATCAGCAGGTGGGGCACGTTGTATTCCAAAGCTTGAGTTCTATGATCTTATCTCAAAATCAAAGGAATGTTCATTAAATATAGAGGCATGAAAATCACATGCATAAGAAAAGATCCATGCTACAACATAAACAAGTAGACAATGTTCCATGCACAAAAAATAACCAACAGACAGACACATTAAAAATACATATCTCCGAGATAATTAAAACATAGTGAAATTAAACATTATACAGAAAACACAGAGAGCACTTATCTTTGCAAGTAAACGTCCATCAACTAGTTGCATACCAAGGATGTTCCTCCCAACCATAAAATTGTTGTTCTTTTACTCTCAACAATAGGTCACCCTCGAACTAGGGCTATGAACCCACAAGGATGGGTCCTAGGCCAAATATAAGTCACACAACAGTTGGCTAACTATCTCTCAAGTTTCCCAACCACACAACAAATTTGAATTTCTAGCTCTCTTTGCCCCTCAGCCTGCACAACTCAAAGAAGAAAACACCCTTCTCTTCCATGCAGTTGCTTAGGCTATCCCATTTCTTTCCAGGGATCCAGTGCTACTGGTTGGGAAATCTCCCTACTCGAAACTCCAAGGATTCGTCGTCATGGACAGTTCGATTCGAATTTCCATCAATCTCATAACTAACATGCCTTTCAACACTCAATCTATCACGGGCCTTTAAACACTCACAACAATCCAACTTACACAAGGTCTCTTCTACCCAGTGTGCACAATCCAAGAGAATGGACCCCCTTCATTGCCACACACTCCCTCAGGTTTTCGATCTCCTTCTAGGGCTCTAGTTCTTCTGGTCAATAATCTCCATGCTAGGACTCTCAGAATTCATAGTTTTGAGAAAAATTAACCAAGATTCACCCAAACAACCATTCATATCCATGATCATACCAAGAGCACATGAATTCAGCCCGAGTGAGAGAAGGAAAAGGAATAAGAAGAAGAACGAGAAGAATTGGAAAAAGAACTCCACCAAAACAAACCCCCCAAGGGATGTTTAAATAATTACATGAAGAAACAATCCACATGGCCTCTCTCCCAAGAATCTCTTGTAACCCCTTTTCTCCATAAAATCAATTATGGGTAAATAAAATAATAATAAAAAGATGTATCCCCTCAAGCCTCCTCTCTCATGGAATCATATCCCCCTATCTCTTTTGTCCTTGTTCGTCTTGTAGCCAATGGTGTATTTTATTAATGTATATGAAGTATTACATTTCCTAGGCACTCTGGCCCCTTTTCAACTTTACCGACTCACCAAACTAAGTCACAATTACATAATGCATTCTAGTACTTAAGGGTTAAAACCGGGGTGTTACATCACATCATCACCACCTCGTGTTCAGAGGTTGACTATGTCACCTCATATAGAAATCCTTATGATAAATTAAATTTGATCTACCTCTAACTTTAGAGGTTGGTCGTCGAGCATGAATGCAACAACATCAGGCTCCCAATAACCAATAAGGACTTGCAATGATCTCTTATCGGATCACATGTTACTTTTACCAAAGATTTTTCTTAGGCTGCATAGTTAAAAGGATTCCAATGCCTCTGGGCCATCAACAACTTGATTATCTATGTCTTTATTCTCCCTCTCTATCCATTATATAACCAAATTGTAGTTTTTAGAGAAAGAAAAGGGTTATAAGATTAGCTTTTTCCATTTAAACAAACTTGTATGCAACTTCTTTTTAGGAAAATCATGTATATATGTTCTTTTGGTGAAGCTAGGGAATGTATAGGGCCTCTTTTATGCACCCCATGCCAAAGAAAGGCACATAAAATTCTTCCCTTCTTTAAAAATTGAAAATTCTAACTTAAATTTGACAAAAATGGAAATTTCTTAGATGAAAATGAAGATAAGGAGGAGCTTTCATACTTTGTCTAGAATGTGCTCGATTTTTTCACTCGTAGCTTCCAATATCGTCTGAACACTAATACATATGGTGTTAAAATTTGATGGGGTGTTCCAATGTTATGGAAAAAATCTACCTTACCGTCAGATGTTACTTAGTAATTCTCAAAATTTCGTTATTTTTTTATCTTCATCCCCCTACGTTCATCGAACTTATGACACAATTCATTATTAGTTGTAATTTTGACTCTTATTTGACGATTTTCAAGACCATCAATCCTGCAACACTAACATCTCCATTGTGACCCACCATTACCCCATGGCCTACCACTATGGCACCTACGTGGCATTGCCATGTCAACAATGTTTTTCGTCTCATGGGTGTGTTTGGAACCTAATTGGTCCTTAATTATGCCAACTAGGGGAATAAAAATGTTTGTCACGAGCTTATTATGCATGCATTGTCTTAATCAAGACATCAATTATGTCAGTTATGGGGGATAAAAATGTCTGGTGTGGGCTTATTATGTCGTCTACAGACGTCACTTAAACGTGAATGGAAAAGATATATGATTGGAAAGTACAAGGATTAATCAATGAACGCATTACAGATTAGAAGTTTGCATGATGTGGGAAGGCTAGAAAATACTTGACCTAGATGAGTTGTGCTATCCGATAGGCTATGAGAGAATTTAAATTTAGATGTTAGTTATTGTTATCAATGAAGTCATATGATGGTTGGTCTAGACCAATACTTCCATGTCCCAAAGTTAGACCTTTTTACAATGAAGGGAAACTAATCCATGGAATTACAAGTATCCGATTGAGTGGTTAATTCTATATAATCCAAGTTCCCCAAGGTTTTTTTAAGATGATGAATCCATTTATTCATTAAGAAATGAAATTTAAACAACATAAAATTGTGATTTTTCCCATATTTAGATCACCAAATTGAGGTGGAAAATGCCAATTAAATGTAGAATGTTTATACTACACCACCATGGGAGAAACATGGGAAGTATTCAGGTGGTCGTCTTAGAGGTCATATTACTGCACCTATATGTAGATGGTGCCACTAGTCAAGGAGAAGCACATTGCATCAACATTAACAGTACAGGAGGCCCCAAGATAGAGAAAGGGGGAGTCTCCAGTAGCAGTGGGAGGACCAAACCAAATGGAGCATATCTTGAGGGGAGGAATCAATGATGCCAACATCTACAAGGGAATGCAAGAGTATAAGGAGATGACAGACAAAGTAGTTAGACAGAAGGAATATGGGCATTGAACATGTTTGACCGAGATATAGGATGTCGCAAAAGTTTCTTAGCAAGAGGATCATAATAATTGGTAAACATATACCTGATTTGTATCAATATTGTCCATCCCCACCATAATCCTCTACCTCAAGATCATCCCCAATACTTCCCCTTCTCTCTTCCCGCCTAGTGGTGCACCCTCCATATTCATATTGAATTTGTATCTTCTATTACACCCTTTGGTGCACTACCCATTTTGGAACCCATTCACATTGTAAGATACTTTAGTACACCCTCACAATGTGAATATGCTGACTGGATAAAACACCCTTTTGAGTATCGATTGCAAGGGATGATTGGCTACAACAAGGAGAAGTGTGCCTCAAGTACTCAACATCGCCTCATAGCCATAACAACTAGCTAAAGAACCCCTCAATACATGTAAAATTAGTTATGATCCACTTATGTAAGTGACCTATGGGTCAAGGTGGTCCCCATGGGGAACATAATATATAAGGTTGTAACAACTGGCTCGAGGCCCTGTGAATACATGTAAAGTTAGTTATGATTCACTTATACCGGTGACCTATGGGTCATGGTGGTTCCCATGGGGAACATAATATATAAAGCTGTAAGTAGAGAGATAGAAATGGAGAGGCTTGTTAGAGATTCATTAAGAAGAATATTCAAAGAGGATAAAGTTGTAGAATATGTATTATATTTTTCCTAGTTTTGTAAAGGAGATTGTATCTGTGATGTATATCATGTAAAGATCCTTCTATATTTATGAGGAATTAATGGGAGATAAATAATGTTTTTGACTCATACTTGTCTTATATGTGATGATTTTTGTGATATTTAGTGATTATCTGCAATCTTTAAGTGATATTTAATTCATTTTTATAATAATGTATGAATCTAGCTACAATAAATTATATTTTAGGTTTTTTTTTATGAGACAAAACTAATTGTATTGATATTTCTAGTGTAACTGAAATACAAATTGACGAGATCGCTTCTACTTTTAATTTTAGCATCCATTTCCTTTATATACTACCTCTATCAGATAACACTCTATCCTATCCTTATGAATTTGACTCTTTCAATCATCCTTATACGGGTCACTCTTTAAAAAAATTGTGCCACAACTTCATATTGATGCTAAGAAAAAACCATGAGACAAACTTTCTCTAACTTTACATAAACAAAAATTAAAACAAGAACAAAAATACATTCATCAAAAAATATGTAGGAGTATAAAATATGTAGGAGTGTGGTCCTTAATATCATGAGCAAGCCAAAATAATTCCTCCAATGTGAGTGCTTCCTTTGATAATTGATCAACTTTTTGGTTGAATTCTTGGTAGACATGAGAAAATGACACCTCTTCAAACACTAATTTATTTTCCATAATCCTATTGAAAATATGCCCCAACTCCAATTTAGAAATGTTACTTATACTATTTTCCCAGTCCATTAGAATTTTGGAGTCACCAAAGACCTGTAGCCTCTTAACCTACATGTCCATAGCAACCTTAAGTAGGATCTAGAGGGCATAGAGTTCTCTTGTATTCTTTGTGCTCAAATCTGCCCAATGTTGCATTATACCTGGTATTTGAGTTTTGTAAGTTGTTGGAGATGTGGTTTATCATAGTATACATGTTCATTTTGTTTATTTTTCAATTGCAAGTTTAAAAAGGGTGGCTATGTAAAAGTGGCAAAGTTTTCCATGTAATTTGCAAGGTCTAAACTGTACTAAGTGACAAATGAAAATGAATTCCCAAGCTTCCATGTAGCTCTAAAATTTGTTTTATAATGTTTAATATGGAATTACATAAATGGTAAATTTACCTATGCATATTAATTTCAATTGAAGAATAGGAGTGGTTTCTTGCATGCACCTAGAATTGGGATTTCTTGTAAATTTGAATGCAAAAGTATCTCAGCCTCAAATGCATGCCCTAGTCTCAATTTTGAGACAACTTTAGTGGTTCAACTTGAATACACTATAGTTTTTTATTTTACAACTATCTATAACATTATATTGGAAATTTCAGATAGAAACCTACCTGATGTGCATAAAGGCTAAAAATTTATTTCTAAAACCAAATGACCAAATTCTTAGTGTTTCCTATATGACACTGCAAGGTCTAAACTATATACTCCAAAAACGATGATTTCTATGCACAAAGATTTACGACATTTTGATGAATTAGAGGATTATGGGTTATTATAGAAACCAAGGACTCTTTTTCATTTTTCAGTCATAAAAGACCCTGATGTGAAAAAATGGGGAAGAGATGCATAGTAAAACCCTCAAAATGAAATAAATGTTTGTAAAAAAGTAACATAATGTTGTATTATACCTTAGATTTGAGTTGTGCAAGTTTTTGGATGTGGTTTATCATAATAGACATGTTCACGTTTTTTATTTTTCAATTGCAAGTTTAAAAAGGGTGGTTGTGCAAAAGAGGAAAAGTTTTCCTTGTAATTTGCAAGGTCAAAATTGTACTAAGTGAAAAAATTAAAATGCATGCCCAAACTTCCCTGTAGCTCCAAAATTTGTTTTATAATTTTTAAGATGGAGTTACATAAATTTTGAGTTTACCTATCCATCTAAAGTTCAATTGAAGAATAAGAGATGTTTCTTTCATGCACCTGGAATTGGGATTTGTTGTAAATTTTAAGGGAAAATTGCCTTAGCCTCAAATGCAGGCCCTAGTCTCAATTTTGAGCCCAATTTAGTGGTTCAACTTACATAAGTTGTAGTTTGTGATTTTACACATGTCTATAAACTTATATTTTCATTTTCAAACATAAACCTACCTAGTGTGGATAAAGGATAAAAATTGCATTGTAAAACCAATTCACCGAACTCTTAATGTTGGCTATGTTAAATTGCATGCCCAAAGTTGGATGAGGCTCCACAATATAGTATTTAAGTTGAAAATTGATCATTCCAATATTTATAACCCTTTTGTATAACTAGTAGTGCATTTACACTCCAAACGGGATGATTTCTATGCACAAAAATTCAATACATTTTGATGAATCAAAGGATGGTGGGTTATGAGAGAAACAAATGTTAGTTTTTCATTAAGAGTCATAAAATACTCTTCTATGAAAAAATATGAAAAATATGCCTAGTAAAACCCTCATAATGCACAACATGTTTATAAAAAGTAACCCAATGTTGTATTATACCTTATATTTGAGTCATGCAAGTTGTTGGGGATGTGGTTTATCATAGTAGACCCGTTCATGTTGTTTATTTTGAATTTTAAAGTTTAAAAGGGGTGGTTGTGAAAATGAGACAAAGTTTTCCTTGTAATTTACAAGGTCTAAACTTTACTAAGTGACAAAATTAAAATGCATGCCCAAAATTCTCTGTAGCTCCAATTTTTTTTTTTATAAATTTTAAGATGGAGTTACATAAATTTTAAATTTACCTATACATCTAAAGTTCAATTGAAGAATCAAAGATGTTTCTTTCATGCACCTAGAATTGGGATTTCATGTAAATTTTAAGGGAAAACGGCCTTATCCTCAAACGGATGCCCTTGTCTCAATTGTGGGACAAATTTAGTGGTTCAACTTGCATAAGTTGTAGTTTGTGATTTTACACCTATCTATAAATGCATATTGGAATTTTCATACATGAACCTACGTGGTGTGCATAAAGGATAAAAAATTCATTATAAAACAAAAGGGCCAAATTATTAAAGTTCGTTATATTAAAATAAATTCCAAAAGTTGGCTATGGATCCATAATTTGGGATTTAAGTTCTAAATTGATCATTCCAATATTTATACCCTGTTTGTACAATTAGTAGTTCCTTTACACTCCAAAAAGGATGATTTATATGCACAAAGATTCATGACATTTTTATGAATCAGAGGGTGGTGGGTTGTGGGAGAAACCAATGTCATGTTTTCATTTTTAGTCATAAAAGACGCTTGTATGGAAAAATAGGTATGGGATGCATAGTAAAACCCTTGAAATTCAAAAACTATTTGGAAAAAGTAACCCAATGTTGTATGATACCTTATATTTGAGTTGTGCAAGTTTCTGGGGGCGTGGTTTATCATAGTAGACATGTTCATGTTGTTAATTTTTCAATTGCAAGTTTAAAAAGGGTGGTTGTGCAAAAGAGAAAAAAATTTCTTTTTAATTTTCAAGGTCTAAACTGTACTAAGTGACAAAATGAAAAACCATGCCCAAGCTTCCCTATAGCTCCAAAATTTGTTTTACAATTTTTAAAATGGAGTTACATAAATGGTAAATTTACTTATGCATCTAAAGTTCATTTGAAGAACATGAGAGGTTGGTTTCATGCAACTAGAATTGGGATTTCATGTAAATTTGAAGGGAAAACTACCTTAACCTCAAATACACCATCTAATATCAATTTTGAGCCAAATTTAGTGGTTCAAATTGCATAAGGTGTATTTTGTGATTTTACACTTATCTATAAACTTATATTGGATTTTTCAGACATAAACCTACCTGGTGTGCATAAAGCATAAACATTGCATTGTAAAACCAAAGAGCCAAATTGTTAAAGTTGGATATATTAAAATGCATGCCCAAAGTTGGGTATGGATCCATAATTTAGGGTTTAAGTTGAAAATTGATCATTCCAATATTTATAACCTATTTTTACAATTAGTAGTGCATTTACACTCCAAAAGGGATGATATCTATACACAAATATTCATGACATTTTGATAAATCTGAGGATGGTGGGTTATGAGGGAAACCAAGGTTAGTTTTTTATTTACAGTCATAAAAGACTATTTTGTGAAAAAAATAATAATTTGCAAGGTTGAACCTATACTAAGTGAGAACATAAAATGCATGCCCAAGCTTCTATGTAGCTCAAAAAGTATTGTAAAGGTTGTAATATGGAGTTAGATGTATTATAAATTTACATATGTAATTTAAAGTGTAATTGAAGAACATGAGAGGTTTCTTTCATGCAACTAGATTTGGGATTTCATGTAAATTTGAATGCAAATCGACCTCAGAGTAAAATGCATGCCCTAGTGCCAATTTTGACCCACTTTATTTTACATCCAACAAGGCTTTACTAGGACCTTTAGTCACTATTAGAAAAAGAAGGGGAGAGAGGGGAAACCCTTGTATTAAGCCCTCTGAAGCATTAAAAAAGATAAAGTAGACCCATTTATTAATATAGAGAAATAAATTGACGATACATAATTCATAACCTAGTTCAGAAAAGGAACAGAAAACCCAAAGTGAATTAGCATCATTCTCAAATAAAATGAGCTAACCCTATCATAAGCCTTAGACAAATCAAATTTTACCACCAACCATATGATATTCCTAGTCTTAATGGAATGTAGACCCTCATGCACCATCTGGCCCAATAGCCTCATGAGTATGTCTACCATAAAAAAAACCCAAAATGCTCACTAGAAATAGACTTGGAGAGAATTCCTTTAACCCTTCTAGCAATAAAATTTTGAATAATTTTATATATGTGATTGTATAGGGAAATAGGTCTGTACTCATAAAAAAAAGTAGGGTTATCAGACTTAGGGATGAAAGCAATGTTTCTTATTTAAAAAAAAATAAGTCCTAACTTATTAAATTGTTTGGTGATTAGAGAATATTTGTAAAAAAACTATTTATCATTTATCTTAGGAAATAACCAATTGAATTCATGTTACTACCTATAAAATTTGGCAACAACGCCATTCCATTAGTGTCACATGCGCATCATTGACAATAATTAACAACAAATTACAACAAGAAGAAATTGCAATGGAGAATATCTTTAGAAATACATTGAAAAAAATTATGCAGACTAATATACAACATGGTATACCACCTGTTAGCACTAGAAGTCACCTTTAGATAACATAGAAGGTAATCCCAGTACCCATCATTTTTTGTGAGTGTAATAGAGTTTTAAGAGTTCAAATGGAGAAGAATCAACGATAATAATGTTCTAACTCAGAAATATGGACTAGCATGCACACGCAATTGAGGCCTGGAATCAACTTCAGCCAATAAGTTGGAGTAAGGGTGAATAGAGGGAAGGATTTGGTGAGGAGACTGTAGAGGTTTGTCATGGACATCAGGTCTTCTAGCAGCCTAAGGAGGGAAAACTTGAACACAATATCCTCTTTAATTCAAATCTCAAAGAAACTGAAAGAAATTATAATAACACTATAATCAAACATTCATCATAATACAGTTACAACAATTCATGTGAATCAGTCATTCATGAACTCTCTCATTATCAGAGGAAAATAATATGGGGTAATAAAACTAACTTATATTAATCAAGAAGTATCAAATCAAGTACATAACCAGAGAACTATTGTTATTCATCAAAATATTACAATAGCAAGGAGCCTAGCTCAACCATTCGACCCTAACAAAATACTAAAACTTCCTATATATACTCAAAAATGTTGCAACCACTGGGAACGTGATCATACATCTGCATTTAAAATTTTTAGTGTTGGCAAATTCAATAAATAGACAACGAATGCTTGTCATTGATGACAACAGTGGAGATGGCAGGATAAGAGATTCGAACGTAAAAGCTCAGGAGGAACATCATTGAGGAAAACACGCGCAACAAAGCTCGAGATACAGGAGCTTGCAGAGGAGAAGGAAGATGGTGACCGTTGGATTCCATTCAAATTTCCCGAAAGGCCGACAGCCATTAGATCTGCAGAAGTTGCACAGAGGTTAAGCGCAGGAGTAGGCATGCAGAAGAAGTGATCTGAGCCATCAGATTGGAAGTAGATACCCGTCAGTCACCGGATCTGCAGAAGGTACACGAAGGTTAAGCCTCAGGAGGAACACAGAGAGGGAGAACAGATCTTAGCCGTAGGATCTGAGAAGAAAACCCGACAGCCGTCGGATCTGTAAGAGTCGCGCAGGGGTTAAGTCCTACTGTGCAGAGGAGAAATCCCGGACAAGTCATCGGGATATTAGAGAGAGAATCCTAGCCCTTGATCTGGGCAGGACACGTGTCATCATTCTGGTGAGGCATCGGGATATTGGCCATCGGGAAATCGGGGATCCCGGTGACAAGTGAGTCGAGACATCGAAAGTCTCGAAATCCTAGAGGAATAGGGACCATCCATTTGCAAGGACAGGTGGCAAAGGAACGGGCGCTGTCGGAGTTTTTCTCATCGGAGAATCGAGAATCGGAGTTTCACGAGTCCCGTGTTCAATTACAACAGAAACCCCAAAATCGCGATGAAATAAATCTCGACTAAACCTGAACTGTCAGATCAACATGTGATCTAGACCGTCGATCCAACTCACGACAGCAGACCATGTCAGCTAGGTACACGTGGCACAATCAGGTAATGACAGGTGTCAGGCAGATTCAACACTTCAGGCACATGTTAGTCACGAATCAGAGTGACACATGGCGGTATTTAACATGTGTCAAATCACATGTGACGTCAGTAGAGTATCGGGGATCGAGGATCGAGATTTTGAAATGTCAAAATCTCTTGACAACGAGAACCCCGAAATCGCGATATGCGATTTCGCGATGTAATCGCATCCGTTGAAGTTAGAAGTGATCTGGACCGTTGATTCTCTGCATGGAGTATCGGGGATTGGGGATCGGGATTTTGAAATGCCAAAATCTCTTGACATCAAGAACTCCAAAATCGCGATATGCAGTTTCGCGATTTGATCGCAGCCGTTAGAGAAAGAATGATATCTGGACCGTTGATTTCTTTCAAAGGAGCGTCGGGATTTGGACGATCGGGAATCCAGTGGGTTTATGAATTGAGGCATCACAAACCCCGTAGCCTTGACGGGTTAAGGTTGTGGTCACGAAGTGACGGTCACGTTGACCGGGAGCTAAGCTCAGGAGGGCTAGCGTATGAAAGTGTTGAAACCCGATTTAAAAGGCAAGAATAATAAAGATTATCCAACGGTGCGAATAAAGCTTGAATTGATCGGAGGGTTACTATTCTTCCACACACATTTAACTCTTTCAGCTACAAATCCGTTAGTGAAATAGACTCCTGATTGCCAATTAGTTGTCGATCATGTGGCGTTTCGGTGGGCTGGACAGTTGTCGTCATTTTGCCCAAGGAGTTGGGAAGTTGAAAGGTTTTGCCCGTGTGTATAAAATAAGAGAAACCAGACTGTGTCGTGTTGGCTGTTTTGAATGGAAAAAGAACAAAACAGTAAGAAAGGAGAAAGGAGAAGATGTTGAGCATGAAATTTAATGACAGGCAGAGCAGAAGAAGAGCAGAATGACAGAAGAATATGATGCATAGCAGACCTGTTGAAGAAGAGAAGAATTGCAGAACAGTTTGTTGAAGATCAGATACAGAGAAAGACTGGTAAGAATTATCTGTGTAGTTGTTTGTGTATTCATTATTTAATATTTGAGGGTGGTTGGGAGGTGCTCGGGAGGACTGTTGTCCTCAAAAGTTCAAGTGGGTGCTTGAACACAGGAAGTTGTAGCTTCCATCTGGTTGCAGCCAGAGAAACAAGGGTGGCAGGGTGGTGCTAGGGAGAATAGGTGTTCTCTGTTATGCAGGTTGGAGCCTGTGTAACTGGAAGTTGGTGCTTCCATCCAGTTGGTGCTGGAACATTCAGGAAGTTGGTGCTTCCATCCAGTTGGTGTTGGAATACTCAGGGAGTTGGTGCTTCCTTCTAGTGGGTTCTAGAGAAACCAGAGAGTTGGAGCTCTCAAACAAGTTGCAGCTTGTAAGACAGAGGTAGTAGCCTCACATTGAGTTGGTGCTCAATTGTAAATGATGTACATACCTGCAAAAGACTACCTATCATTTCGAAGAAGAAGAGGGTTTCTCCCTTTATGGGTTTCCTCGTGAAAATATGTCTCTGTGTGTACTTCATGTGTGACTGATGGTTTTTACTTTTACTGTTCATATGCTGTATATTGTTGATGACCACATGAAGAAATATTAATAGTGTTTTAATAGACTTAAAATTGTTTAATCATATATACAACTGATTCACCCCCCCCCCTCTTAGTTGCTTTAGTATTTCCAACAATTGGTATCAGAGATGGTTCCTTTTATTTAAAGGTAGATCTGTAAGCTTAAACGTGACAAGTCATGAAGGGACTTCAGCCTTTAAGCCCCCTCTGTTTGATGGAACAAATTTTTCCTTCTGGAAGATTAGAATGAGAACATATTTAATGGCCTTGGGTGCTGATGTTTGGGATGTAGTAGAGACTGGATATACAAAGCCTGTTGTGCTAGCCAACAAGGATGATA